>CM031244.1:762068318-762154449 GCA_018340775.1 Taxus wallichiana var. yunnanensis
GGTTGGTGATCTCGTCCTCAAAGAGAATCAACATGTAACCAAAAGTTGGAAAAGAGCAAACGCGGAAAATTTGCTCCCAATTGGATTGGGCCTTATATAATCACTCACACCTGGATCGAGGCACTTATCGTTTAGCTTCGCTTAATGGTAAACTCCGAGCTGAACCCATAATGCCTTGCATCTTGACCATTATCTCTACTCGTTGAAATTAGGGTTATATCACTTCTTATCCGCCTCGTCGTCGTCCTCGAGCTCATACCACCACATACACTTGTCTCTTACATCTCGAAATAAAATCAAGCTCCCCCTCACCTCCCTTACGATGCCTTCCCCTTCTTAGTCTAGTCCATGACTTCAAAGTATTAAAATAAGCCGTATTCTTATGGGATTTTCTTGAGTCAAACTTCCTACTAAACTAGATGCTTCACGCCAAAAGAACATCTAGTTATCTAAAATTAAATATAGACTGCTCCCTCGAAGGACAGCTATATGCCAATACTCTTTGCTGCATTATAAATGATCGCTCTCAAGGACAGCTATGCACTAAAATCATCGTCAAGCATTTAAATAGAGAGCCTGTTTCGGGAAGGACAGCTATACAGGTATGGGCTACGCCTTTATCGAAGCTTCTCGCATTGATCAGCTTCGTGAAGACCTCAAGAATAATACAATCAATATCCCTTATAGACTTCCCGCATTGATCAGTCTATCTTCAGTAAAATAAAAGCCTCATGCAAAAGAACTTTTGGGTCATGGACTTGTCTATTTAGGTAGGTTCTCTTTCGTTGTAACAAGTTCTTTTCAGACTTACCATATCATCCACATCACCTCACCATTTGTTTCAACTCAAGGGACGAACGTACACCCGATATATTGTGATCATACAACTCTTTTCAACTATGGACTTCTCGCTCATACACCGCACTTAGGCTTCGTGCCTGCTCTACGTTGTGTGGTTTGTTTAGCTCTTTTCACCTATGGAGCACTCTTTCCGCTTTGCCTCGCATCTAGAATTGTGTGTTGATCTTAATCAGACACTATTCCTACTACTTGGGTATGCTAACCTTTGCTTTACCTATACCTACACCAACAACATTATCCTACCAAAGACCAACACCATTACCCTACCAACATCAAATTTTTTTACCAAACGACAAATTGCCTAAACCATACCAAATTGCCTAAATTCACCCTCCCGATCCTAAGGGAGAACTACATCGGTCCGAGGCCCTTCCTCGCTTTGTGCAATGGGCTATGTAGGCGCACTTCTGGGAGACATGGGGTCTCCCAAGGTTAGCTCGACCATCCCCTACCATAACCTATCTTGTGTGGTGAATATAAATATTTTTGTGTATTTTTATTTTTATCACATTTCTCTTTATCCTTTTTCGAAACACCGAAAATCAAAACACCGACAATCTTATTATTATCATAACTCAAATCAACATACATACTCAATTTTATTTAGATGTTAAACAAATACATCTTCTCTATCATCGACACGCAGGTCGGCATCCTTATTTATTCTTATACCTCGCTAACATATACTGCATCATCACAACTCATCCCGAACTAGGTGATGATCGTGATCGCGACCCTCTCACCGGCCTCTCTTCTCGAAGGTACACGGCTACGTGTGGTACCACCCACTCGATCTCGCCAATCTCTCTCGTAACATATGAATACGCCCTCTCGCATGGAGAACTCCAGCCTCTAGTCTCGCCGCCCGTGACTCCGCAACCACTAACAATCCTCTTGTCTCATTCACCTGCGTTTGGAGCTGCTGAACCAAACGCTGCAGACGATCCCTCTCTGCTGTAATCACCGCTGTGTCAGGGTGCTCACGTACACCTCGCAGTTCTGCTACCCACCATAATCTATAGGCCTCTGTCATTCCTGCATCCATTACCCTGCGATCGGCTGCTATCTCCTCGGGCCCTTCTGGAGGTGTTGGCCGGGGTGGTGAGAATGCTGCCTCGGCATCGATCCTCATATATGGTCTATAAGCCTGTGGTATGTCCTGCACAAATCCAAATTGTCGCCGCACGCGATCTATAGGAATCCTCTCATATTCACCTGGCCTGTGCCCCGCGATCCACCTCAATCGCTTCTACACCTCTCAACCTCGCCTATGTTCTCGGTTACTATATAGTTCCCGTAGGCCTCCAATGTATATCCGCAACCGTCAACCTCTCCCATACCTCGCCTGTAATACTCAATGTCGCCTGCAAGACGGCCCGAGATCTTACCTCTTGTTCTGCTCGGGGACCCATCGCCGAATCCCAACCTCTCGTACTCCGGCCTCTCTGCTCGGATGGATCGCCTATTGTCGCACACAAACAATGTGTGCTCATAAAGCCCAACAAAGGTAATAAGTATGCGCAATCCAACGTTGTCCCGTGATTTCGCCACAAGCCCATAAACCCTCGTATCGTAGCTCCGCCTAATATGCGGTGCCCATGCAAAAGTCACATTCCTTCTATCATCTCCCAAATAACACACATCAATGCCTTTGGAAATCTTCCCCTTCCGCCTCGGTAATGCATAACACACCTACCGCTATCATTAATAAGACTCGCTAACCTTGTCTCCTCGTGGTGTGCCGCATACATTACCCCATATGTGAATGATAAACCCGGGCATTGTGTTAAGTCTCGTGCATATGGACCAAACACTTCGCATCGCTGCCCTTGTTGCGCTAGGTAGTGCCTCGATAAAGCTGGTTCTCCTGTAATAGGAGTCTCAAAACCAAACACATCTTCCAATGTTATCGCTCATTTCGTTGCGAGATAGAAGGTATTTGTCTCAGATTCCATCTCTCAATCAAAGGCGCCTGTAACATACCATGGTTACGTGCGATTCGTGAATAATAACGGATTCCACTTAACCCCAAACGATTTATCAATGTCCATTCATTTGAGTGTTACATCCGCCGGATTCGCGACAGCGATAATGTCAGCTACGCACGCTATCATTCATCCTCAACCCTGTCTCTGCCGCATACACCAAAACAACAAACAACCATTCACTCAAGTTAGGATCTTTTTCAAACATTCTGGAAATTTCTCCAAAGAACCGGCATTCGGGTTACACGTAACCGATATCGGTTGCATAACCGATACTGTTCTCCTAACCGCCACCTATGGCCACTATCAATTTTATACACCTTCCTTAAAAACAACCACCTACGACCAATAATTTGCTCGCTTTTCGCTTTTATACATATAAACATACCTGGAACCCCTGATTGCCTACCCTGTAACACTTAGCTCACCTGCAACCCTTGTTATCATGTTTTCTCTCTCATATCTACCCACCTACTCTCCCCCATCTTACTCACGAAACATGCAGTAATCAAATCACAAACAAAACAATACCTCTTGAGTCATAAAGAGCTGCAGTGGCCCTTGTCCGCCCTCCTGTCCCTGCTCGCCGGATGCCTCTCTCTCGCTCGCCATGATCACCACCCTTTTTAACTTTGTCTGTCTGCCTTCTAAATCTCGGATCACATTCACTTTCCTTGTCTCTTTCCTTCTTCTCACCCAAATCTCTCATGCAAATACCCGTCTCGCACGGCCAAAAAGCGGCCGCTCGCGTATTTAACCTCTCGCATGGCTCTAAAATTAAAACTTAAGTTGCCACCCTAGCTTTTCTATTTTTAGAAAAGCTCATACCTAAATAACTTAAGGTATCGGTCATAGAACCGATATCGGTCATATTCTACCGACATCGGCTACCAAACCGATAACTGCTATGCACTTTTTGAAACAGGGTTCTTTTCTTCATTTCTCATCTAAATTTTTGTCGCGTCACCGCTCTTTTGCTCCGCATAAACAATGTGTAATTTACCACATTTGTTTATCCACCACACATAGCATTATAATTTCATTAAACATCATTTCTACCAATACACAACCATCAACTACGAATATCAAAAACTATCAATCTATACATCATTTAGATCCAACTCATCGCTACATATATTACACTCGCCACAAAAACACCAATTTATCACATAACCCGACATTCATATATACGCACAAATAAACAAAAACATCAAAGATCATCTATCTATCAACATGTCAATTAAACTCATCACACATTCTATATATTACCAACCATTTATTTCAACACATTTTAAACACAAAGCATGTGGATCAAAACATCATCTATATATATATATCCATTTTCTAAAAATACAATGTGCCCTACATCGGGCCTCTGTGATCTCATAATATACCAAAGCCGGCACGCAGCCGCAATACCTACCAAAAATATCGACTCGGCTCGCAGCCGGTCTCTCATATCAAAATATACTGGCTGCAGCCAGTATCAAATGTACAACCTGCACTCGGCTGCAGCCAGTATATAATAAATAAATAAATCAAAACAATGAATAAGTGTAGGCACGCAGGCCTCTATCAATACAACCGGTTCGCAGACCGGTGCCCATGTCCCTATACAAAACCATGTCGGGGATCTATCGCCTCTCCCACCGCCCTCGGCACCTCTCTCCCCGCCTGGTCCCCGTGGTGCCTCTCGCCTCCGCCCGTCACGTACACGCCACCGTGTAGCTGCCCCTCCCGAGATCTCGGGTTGCAGTGAGGTCTCCGCCTATGCATTCTTTGCATACGCCTGATACTCGACTCCGCTACTATCAAGAATATCCTGATAATAACGGGCCTCTGCTCTAACCTCCATATAACGATCTCTCGCCACTGAAGGAACTGGGGCTGGTCCCCTGGCACCTAACACCAATATCCCCGAGCTGCACTCGCACTCCGTGGCCGTGGTGCTTGTGGAGGTGCCGCCGTGCCTCGTACTCCGCACTCGTGGCCGTGGTGGTATTCGGGCCGCGTGGCCGTCGCCGGGCCGGTAAGGCCGCCTGCGTACTGCACTGCACTCGTGGCCGTGCCGGTGGTGGTGGCGCTCGTGCTCGTACTCGAGCTCAGGCTAACGCCTCGTAGGACCCCTATTCGTGCTGCGTGGCAAAGCCCTAACCGCCCTCGTATTAACCGCACCCGCCCCGAGCGATCTCTCTCTGCAGAATCGCGCCCAAGTCTGGCCGCGCAGCGAGTGGCACTTATCTCGCCGCTCTCTCGCCAACTGCCCCACTGCACTCGTGATGCCGCCGTGCACCCGCATCATCCACACCCTCACTGCCGGGTCTCTCCGCTACCTGGCCACGGGATCCCAAGGCCGTGGTGCCGGCAAGTGGGGCTCTACATCATCCCTCCCGTACCCGAGGGAAGGGAGGTGGCTCATCCCGTGGCAGCCCCATCTCGCCCGCGGTACCCTCTCTAAGGGTATCCGCCGCATTACTCTCCCGCCTACGCCCCTGCTATCCGTAATGTATACCCTGGATCGGGCGCACCTGCACGCTGGCTCCAGCCAGTGACAGTGACTCTGCGTAGGGTCTCCATATAATGTCCCTACCGCTGTAAGGCCCTCTAGCATATGTCTACATAAGGCCACATCTCGACCTCGCAAAATCGCCGTGGTGGCCCATCCCCAACCACCTCTCGAAATCCATATCGGTACGACCAACCGTGGCCCCGGGCTGCTAGGGTAGCCCACTGTGGCCCGATGCATAACGATGTGCTCGTATGCCCAACAAAGGCAACAAAATGTAGAACAAATACAAATCGCCTCCTCAGGCGATAGCCCCATAACTCCTGTATAATTGCACCTGATACACCGGTGCCCATGCAAAACATGTGTGCTCCTCCACCATCTCCCTAAGAGCACCCCATCAATGCCCGTGGGAAGCGGCCTCCCTCTCGAATCCGGGAGGGCGGCGGTGATCCCTATCATCATCATACACGGCAAGCCGTGTCTCTCATGTCTCTGTGTGCGTGTACATGTCACCATATCCAATGCTCGCTTATGATATGTCGTAAGCGCAGCTCGCATCCCCAAAACCTGCAAAGTATGCTATCCATGGCAGATCTCTGAATCGAAAACGGCCTCTCCCTCGATCGGTAGCCGCAGGATGCGATACACATCTCTAATGTGACCGCATCTCCTGGGCCGCGGATGTAACACATTGGCCGGATCCCATCTTCTCGATGCGAGGGCGACCATCAGCCGTGATCTCGCCGATCGCTTTCTGTACCTTTGGACCCCGCCGAGCCCCACCTCGCGCATGATGGCCCAATGCGCCGCAGATATGTGTGGCCTCATCCGACTCAATAGTGGAGGCATCCTATCACGCATCGTCAATCTGACGTGCTGCAAATCCAACCCACATTCTTAGACCCACTCTTTATTATAACACCTACTTTACCATCTAAACCCCCTTTTGTAACACCCAAAATCTAACCCCACACCTCACCTTTCTCCAACCCAACACAACTCACCCCACCAAGCCCCCAACCCACCTTAAAACCTAAACCCTAAACCCATGGCTCCAATCCGTCGATGCCGGGTCGCCTTGGCCAATCACCTGCTGCCTCCTCAACTATTCGGGCCCACTATCAACTCTCTCCGCCAATCAAATAGCTCCACCTCACTCAATACCCCTCCAAATCAACTCTCCACGTCAGACAAGTCAATTTGGATTACAAATAACAACAGTGACAATGACAGGCCGTATATTTCTTTTTATAGGTTTTTCGACTTAAACCGATGTCGGTTTCCTTTTGCCCTAGGAAACCGGTATCGGTCCCTTAACCGATATCGGTCATGATGAATCGACGTCGGTTTGATACCCCTTTTACCCCATTCTTTGCCGTTCCTTACTCCTTGCCTCTTTTTCACCAATATCGCCTCTGTCCGGCCCAACCCAAGGCCTCGCCCTACCAATTGGCCCGACCTAAGGCCTCAACCTACCATTTGGCCCGACCCAAGGCCTCGCCCCACTTATTTGGCCCGACCCAAGGCCTCGCCCTACCAATTGGCCCGACCCAAGGCCTCAACCTACCTATTTGGCCCGACCCAAGGCCTCGCCCACTTATTTGGCCCGACCCAAGGCCTCGCCCCCACTTATTTGCCCGACCCAAGGCCTCGCCCTACCAATCGCCCGACCTAAGGCCTCAACCTACCTATTTGGCCCGACCCAAGGCCTCACCCTACCATTGGCCCGACCCAAGGCCTCAACCTACCTATTTGGCCCGACCCAAGGCCTCGCCCCACTTATTTGGCCCGACCCAAGGCCTCGCTCCCACCAATTGCCCGACCCAAGGCCTCAACCTACCTGTTGGCCCGACCCAAGGCCTCGCCCTACCAGGTCCGGCCCGACCCAAGGCCTCAACTCTACCTAATTGGCCCGACCCAAGGCCTCGCCCTACCAATTGGCCCGACCAAGGCCTCAACCCACTTATTTGGCTGTCGACCCATGGCCACCACCCAACAACTTGGCCCCGACCCAAGGCCGCATCACTTCCATACTATACCCACAATCAACGCTTTTTATTTTATCCATCCATCCCTGTACCTTGTGTTCCATCGAGCTCACTTGTTCGTGTTTTAGCATGATTAGGGTCCTCGACTTGATCTCGTCGACCAACTTTGCCTAGACTGAGACTGGGCGTGGACGTTTATCTCAACCAAACCAACCATTTGTACGCCAAACATGCCTAAACGTTCTCGTACCTTACCGTTATATACCCCCGGAGCTACTTCCTATGCCTTGGATACTGTGATTATATCACCCTTGTTTGGATAAACTATCGACCTTTGCCTATACATTGCTGGTTTGCTTCGTCAAATCATGTACCCTAATCGTACTTATTGCATTTCAACATGCGTCGCTCTGGACCTACACCATCACCTTACCATCCTCTCTACCACATATACCCTTTATCAACCCTATCCCTGATTTCCCGTTCACTCAATCGGTGATAGATTTGAGGGGGATTACCTATATCTTTAACATGAGAAACCACTTCATATTATTGTCCGCGCAGCTTTACAGAACAAGCTACACGACAATAAGGGGCTAATGTAGACACCAAATTCGTGTCTCACGACCCCTTGTGACCCGCATCCCATTTCGCAACCTAACCTCATTACCTAAACTTTACACAATTATTTATTAATTACCTTGTAATTGAT
The DNA here is from genome assembly GCA_018340775.1 of Taxus wallichiana var. yunnanensis. Taxonomy (NCBI): domain Eukaryota; kingdom Viridiplantae; phylum Streptophyta; class Pinopsida; order Cupressales; family Taxaceae; genus Taxus; species Taxus wallichiana. The sequence continues at coordinate 762,076,374 of CM031244.1, forward strand.
AAATCCACATCACCTTACCCGCCACCTCACTTTGCCACCTCATCATGACCTAGCCCTAACCCTAAACTAACCTAATTAAGACCCATGACTTGGTCTAGACTCACATCCATAACTAATGCCTCCTTACTCGCACCCAAAGCCGACCTTCTAGCCACTTGACCAAGCCCGCAACTGATCTCTCGGGAGAAAAGCAGGGAAGGTGGGCTATTTTACTAAAAATAGCCTACTTTTTCCTTACCGATGCGGTTCTACTCGATCCTGTCCGGTTACGAAACCGCCATCTGGTTCCTGTAAATGGGCTCCCAAACCAAAACAACGGATCGGAATTTCATTTTGGAGATCGGGTCGAAGGATTTTGAATCAAAGGAGAGTCCAAAGCGATTAGCGAGTCCGTAACTTCACTTGACCAAGCGAGAGATGAGTGAAGAAACCGAGAAGAGTTAGCGGCCAAGGAGATCAACTTGCATCTCGGTCAAAACCAGTAAGTCAGATCTTACATGTCCTTTTGTCATAACATTTCTTATGTTTCTTGAATCTCAGTCCTCCTAAATCCATTTCTGAATCCACTACCCAACGTGCCATTGCATCGAACTATCATTCCTTAGCTTCTAACCATCCCATTTCCCAATACCATCCAAAAATCAGCCATTACAAACTCCACAACCAGCCCAGAAGATCCTAGAACCCACGGTAAGGTTATCAAGTATCAACATCGCCAGTTCGGTTATAGGTAACCGGCATCGGTTCCTTTGATCAAAACCAGGAAAAACAGCCTTTCCCCTACCCAGTTCAGCCAAAGCAATTTGATTGATATTTTACAATATTTTGTGTTAACTCATATTAGCAGGGAAACTGACCACCTTCGAAAGGAAGTTTTACATTTCACAGCCCAAGGCGATTTTCCTCATTTATTATCTAATCAAAATCTTGTGGTCTTGTGTTCTTATTTTGAGTAGTCCTTCCAAGACAAAAGGAGTTCTTCGCAAGTCCCTGATCTTCTCTACAGACGCGCACATCATCTCGACATTCTACATGTATTCCTCCCTAACCCTAACCTTATCTGTTTCTATAAGAACGAAGCATTTCCGAGTTGAAACATTTGGCAAGAAGATCATCTACGTAATCTTCCAATATGTGATGCATGATGTCATGGAAAATGTAAGTCATGGCTCGTTGGTATGTAGCACCGGCATTTTAAGGCCAAAAGGCATGACTCGATAGCAGAAGGTCCCCTAATGGGTGATGAAGGCAATCTTGTGTTGATATTTTGGAGCAAGTAATATTTTATCAGAACCCAAGAAACCATCCGTGAGTGATAGCATTTCATGGCGGCTGAAGTGAGATCAAATAGTTGGTCATTTCTGGTAGGGGAAAATCATCTTTGGGACAAGCTAGGTTGAGTTCACAGAAGTCCATGCAAATGTGGAGTCCCCTATCATCTTTGTGATAGAAAGATGTTATAAATCCATTGAGGATAGTCAATGGGTAGGATGAAGGAAAGAGAGAAGGTGATGAAGCTCTTGACTTTGACCAGAAGAGCAATGCGAGGATGCATTTTTTGTAACTTTTGTTTGATGGGTTTGGCATTAGGAATGGTTATGATATTGTGGACCATGATTTTTGGGTCAATATCGAGCATATCGGCATAGAACCAGAAAACATTGTTATGGTCCCGAAGGAAAGAAGTAAAATCTTTTGTTCAAAGCAACATCTAAAGATTGGCCTATCTTTAGAATGTGCGGGTCATCTTGAGTATTAATGTTGATTTCGATAGTCGATTTGTTCAACATGGTTTGCGTCTTAGAAGGTAATGACCGGTGAATATAAGAATCTTCCGCACCAAGGTAGGTGAGGATGGAATCATCATCCTAACATTGAATGACGTTAATAGAAGGTGTATCATCATCAATCATGTCAGGATATAGGAATGGGAGAGAAGAGGGAGCCTCACCATCACGTTGATAGGTCAAAGGTCCCAAGGAAATTGTGTTTACAAATTTTTTTAGGAGGAATAGATTTAGGATCTATGGACTTCATGGGTGAAGATGGTGACGTGGGTGAATGAGGTGGAGAAGGTTTGTCTTCCTCAATGAGGTCGATGTGAGCCTTCTTGGGAGGTGGTGTGTCAAAGCCAATGCCACTACGGTCATTGTGTTTATGGGTGGTACAGAGATGACAGTATGGTGGCCTTGTTCATAAAAATTGAAGCCAAAGCCTTTCCATGCATAATGATGGAGGAAAGTGTGGGCAAAGCGGTGGTTAGTAAGGGATTGTAAGTCAAATGAAAATGATCATGTTTGGGATGGAGGTTTGGGTGAATAAGTGGCAATATCAAGTCCCCATATGTTAGATTAGTGCGAAGGTGGGGAGGACCATAAGGAAAACCTCACCTACGTGGTAGTCATAACTAGGGTGCTGCACAGGTTCCCATACTCTTGTGGAGTGAGGAATGTGTCGATATTGTATAGGTGGTACTCCCCAGAGTGAGGCATTGAAAAACACCTTCTAAGGGATCAGTAGTCAATATGTGGGTAGTGGGGATAGATGACTCACTAGATGATTGGGAAGTAGATGAGTCAGTATAGAGGTCTGTGGTGGTAGTAGGAATAACAGGGTTAGATGTGGGAGAGGTGGTGGTAGCCTTGGTGGATGGGCTTGTGGGTGAAGGTGAAGTGGGGGTAGTGGCAAGATGCCTTGACTAGTACAAGTACATCGTTGGGTTGGTACAACATGTTACAGGTCTTGAATGGTGATGGGTCGGTGGGGATGGTGTAGTTATGTCCTTCATGCTTGAATTTTACACAACGGTGTAAAGTTGAAGGGACACAACCCATGACATGAATCCAGGGTCTACCAAGCAATAGGTTATATTGAATTCCCCCTCTAAGATGTAGAATAGTTCTGGGACAATGCGAGGGCCTACGCGAACATGAAGGATAATAGTGCCAAGGGTGGAGGTGATGGCATCATTAAAGGAGCGTAACATAACTGGGTTATTATGCATATAGTTAGAAGGAATACACATTTGATTATATGCATGGGAGGATATGATGTTAATGCTAGCACCACCATCAATCATGACATGTCATATATGTATGTTATCATATATAAATAGAAATGAATAGGGTGGGATCAAGGTCATCTGACTAGAGAGGTATAATCTCCTCTTCAGAGAAGAGAAGCTGAGGGTGGCGACATGAGGAGGGGTCATGGGGGTAGAAGGAGGAGCTGATTTTGTTAGTGAGGCCACATGGTGAGGGGTGATAATCGAGGCCACTAGTGTGGGGTCATTGGGTAGAACTTCAATGGATTGTAAAACCTCGATAAGGGCTTGTCTATGGGATTCAGAAGTCTAGATGAGATCATACAAAGACATCTTTAGAGGAGACTGATGTAATTGTTTTATCATTGCATGATGGGTGACCCCATCAGAGATAGGGTATGTAGGTCCATGGATGGTGATTTTGGGAGTGGGTGCAGATGGTATATAGGGTATGGTTGGTTGATGGGCTAGTTGCTTTTTCTTTTCCTTTGTCTTTTTGAGCATGGGTAGCAACGTGAACCATGTTAATTTGAGGGGAGGTGGATGGAGAGGGTGTGTCATGAAAGGTATAATGACATGAGGGGAAAAATCCTAGTGGTGGATAAGAGCCTTGTGAAATGAGTAGGGTGCATTGACATTTGGGTGGTGGTTTGGCCAACTCTCTTATACGAGACCATGTTGATCTCAAATTTTGGAGGTGGGAAAAATGGTTGTGGGGGTGGAGATATTGATCATGGAATGGGTAAAGGATGATGATGTATGGTGACAGGTGATGGTGGAGCATGGTCCTCATCAAGTAGGTCATCATCATCAAAATTTTTTAGGAGGAAAAGTTGAAGAAGAACGGTCTTCAGAGCCTTACAATTTTCAACATCATGTCCTAACACATGATGATAGGCACAAATCTTGGTTTCATCAAACCCTTTTGGTTTGGGTTTTGAGAGGATCGTAAGGTCAAAAAGTGGTAATGTGATGATGGAAGTCTCTAAGAGATTGGTTAAAATGTTGGTGTAGGACCCCGCTAATGGATCACAATGGGAGGTGAGTGTGGGTTTGGGTACAGGTGTGGTTGATTGTGAAGGAAGAGGCTTTATAGGAGGGGGAATGGGTTGGTCTACTAGTTTGGTATGTGGAGTGGTCTTAGGTCTTGCTGGCATCTGTTTGGGTAAAGGTGGGGTAGAAGAGCTGGTGATGGAAGGTTTGGTTGGTTTGACTACCTTAGTGGAGGGTAGCGGATTCTTATCTTTGGGTTGCACCTTCTTGGGTAAAGGTGACATGGGAGTATGAGATGAAGAAGGAAAAATAGATGGTGGAAGAGGATGGGTTACCCATGGGGAAACCGAGTTATGGTGGAGGTGGTTGGTAGAGGTGGGGTAGGTGGCATTGGTTGGAGTCGTATAGGAAAGGTTGGGGTTATAGTAACTGGTGGAGGTATAGGTGGAAAGAAGTGCATGGGTGAGGGTGAGGGAGTTTGGTTTTTGGGTGAATGAGGTGTAACAAAGGCTCATGATGTAGTAGTAGGTTGTTTAGATTTTGACTGGCCTTGGGTATGAGATTTTTGGTCAAGGTTGATGGATGAGGCCCTAGGATGGATGGAAGGGGGAAGGTGACAAAGGTGTAGTAGGCGAGACCGGTGTACGTGGCCTAGAGGGTTGGGTTTTTTTTAGGTGGGAGGATAATGCTACTATGGACTTTGGAAGATGTGGCTAAGTCCAATCTGATAGGTGGGTGAGTAAGGCTTGATGTGGCATAACACCCAAAGTAGTGATGGGTCTAGATATGGGTGGGGAGATAAGTGTGGGTAGGTTTTTAGGTTTGGGAATAGTTGTAGTGATGGGTAGAAGTTTGGATGGAAGTAGGGATGATGAAGAGGAATTCATTTCAATGGCATGGTTAGTGTAGTTTTGGTTTCTAAAAATACCTTTGGGTAGATCATGGAAGTATCTTCAAGAAACATTTGCATTTGGGTCAAAATGGGGAGCCGAAGACGTCCCCAGAGCATGGAATGATCAACGTAATCCAAATGATCGACCAACCATGAAAATGGGACTACTGAAGAAGAGGATGGAATGGGTTGGGTGGAAATCCCTATAAAATATGTCTGTGAGACAGGAATTGGATGGCCTCGGATTTCTGTAGGTAAAGAGAGCCGAGATCATGTCAATAGGGTCTGGGATGCTAGGGGAGAACTATCCCCGAATAGGTAGTGACATGTCTGAAGAATCTCCCATGGGTAGGAGAGATAATAGGTTGGGTGAGGTAGACTTCTCTCTCGGTGGAGGAGAAGGTGATGATGATTCTCTTGTGGATGGGAGAATAACAAGTGTTGATGGTTCAAAAGGTTGGGAAGCAGATGATAACATGACATTGGTAGAAAGTGTGGGTTCCTCCGTGAGAGCAAGGGGAGATGAGGGGGACTCCTCTGTGGGTGGAGGAGTAGAAGAGGTATGCTCCTCTATGGGTGGAGGAGCTCATGCCAAGATTTCCTCAATAGATGAAGTAGGTAGGTTTTGAGGAACAATTGGCATGATATCAAAACTACGTGAACCTCACTGGATGTTGTTGTATTTTGGATGAAGGTTCACTATTTTGATTAGATGATGGTTTATGATTAGGGAATGGATTTTTGAAGATGTGCAAATTATTTGATTTTTGGCACATTGGGTTGTCTATGACAAGGTCTCCATTGTCTATCATCTCTTGAACAATGTTTTTAAAAGTTATGTAAGTTACCATCACTATGTCCTTTAACGCGATGATAATTATAGTAGTCATGTTCTTTATACCATGGGCATAGGATGAGTGGGATCAAAACCTGTATGAGGTTTTATGGGAGGAAGTGTAATGGCTCCAACTTTAAGAAGTTTTTCCAAGACCAAAGAATAGGGCTCTTCGATTGAAGTGTACTTATCATTGCTCCCCCACTGGAGCTGAAAAGGCCCTAGACAAGAGAAAGATTGGAAGAAGTTGGCTTGATTAGAAGGATGAGGTGGACCCACCTTGAGGACTACCGCATTGGCAGATCCTTTGGGCTTTGAATAGTTATTTTGGGGTTTTGAAGATGAAGAAGAATCATTTGATTTGAATGGGGTGTTCTTGTTCGTAATTGGATTTCTTTTCTTCAATGGCATGAATTTCTAGTTTTTGGGCCATGGTGAATGCTTCATCAAAGGTTGGAAGGTTTGGACTTGCAGAGTTGGTGAGATGTGTCTGGCACAAGCTCTAGTGAACAACTCAATAAGTTCAGTCTGAGGTAGTTGGAAATGTCAATTGGTTAATGAGACTCACCAATGGGCAATGAAATCTGTGATAGATTCATCTTCATTGCCGGGTTGAATAGAGATCGGTCATGGTGACTTTCTTGGTAACATTGATTGAAAAATGATCTAGGAAAGCTTGGGCTACTTGATTAAAGGAATAATAGAATGTCGAGGTAGTCCACTATACCAATCCAATGTTGGTCCTATTAGGGACATTGGGAAAGTTTGTAGGAGTAAAGTGTCATCGTGGGTGATTAGGTAACACCCATGTTTGAATGACCGCAAGTGTTGTTTGGGTCTTCTTTACTATTGAAGTGATTGAATTTAGGCATTTCCCAATGCACTGGGTAAGGATGAATGGGAATAGATGGATGGATAGGCTCATTACAGATTTCATCATATGTTAAAGAATTACGGAGCTAGAAACAGATGCTTCTAAGGTCTACATCTTCTCCATCATCATTTTAATGAGGTCATTAGTAGGTTGGGATGAATGGGTGCCCCCTGTAGAAAAAGGGGGTTGATGCTGAATGTACGAGGTAGGTGGTATGTTGGTGTATGGTGGTTGAGTATGAGAACTACGCAGGAGGAATAGATGTGGGTGGCACATAGCCAACATAAGTGATAGATGAGGTCGGGGGTTGTTGGTAGTATGTGTAAGTGGGTGGGGTAGTGTAACAACTCTAGTGGGTGATGGGGGTAAGGATTGTGGGATAGAAAGGATGAGGTTTTGGAAAGGGGTGTAAGTTTCCGACACCGGAGGTGGTTGTGATGCAATGGGTATATGGGAAGTGGTGGGTGCAGATGGAGCTAGACTCATAGGGGTTGTCAGAGGGACAATCGATGTCGGGTGTGATCGATGATGTAGATGTTGTGGTTATAGCGGCTGTGGGATTTAGCTTGAGACACCACAGGTGATAAAGTGGATGATGGTAGCATTGAAATGGTGCTAGCTGATGCAGAAGGGGGATAGAGTAGAGGGATAGATATATGGGCATGCCAGTATATTAATTTCCGAGGAATCCTGAGTGGAAGAATGAGCAAGGTAGTATTGAGGGCAAGTGGGATTCTAGTCGAGGAGTCTCACAAACTCCTCATCACCGATGGTGATGGGGATAAGTTGAGTAGTAGATCCATAGGTGACAGAATGGATGGATGATGGTGATGGACTAGGTGGGAGTGGCTGATGGCTAGCGTGAAACATGAGGGCGTTAGTTTGGCTTGTGAGTCAACACCATGTGAATCAACGTAAATCAAGTGAACTGTACTCTGTAAATGACACAGGGGACAATAGAGATGGGACAAAATAGATTTTGAGAGGAAAATTGGGTAAATATTTTGATAAAAATCAAAACAGGGTGACCGATGCCAGTTGCAAGAACCGATGTCGGTTAAGGTGTGACCGATGTCGGTCACAAGATGACCGATGATGGTTACTGTGAAGAATAACAGTTTCAAAAAATAAAGTAGAAACTGGTGATTTTAGACAGGGAGACTATATTGGAGGACTATGATCAGAATACAGAGAGTATGGTGACACACATAAAAACTTTTAGATAGAAAAGAAGGTGAGATGAGTGTTCTCTAGATAAACTGATCCAACAGAACAAGGAACGATGCTGCCGGTTTGGTAAACCGATGCCGGTCAGATGTAAACCAACGAAATGACCGATGCTGAAATTGTGAAATTTGAAAATGAAGAAAAATGAGGTGTTGTGAATTTAGATTGTATGAAGAATCAACCCAGAAGCCTGGGTATGATAGGATGAGGCCCTGACACACTCAGAGAAAGTTAGAATACTCCAACTATGATGGTAGAGTGTGAAAGGAAAAAGAAAGATGAAGAAAATGTATCCTCTCACCTCAAAATGCAAGTCAAGCACAAAGCTATGAAAACACGCAGTCCTAAAAGTGAATTTTATATTTGTTGTAGCTTATGCTATTTATGACTGACACGTGAATTCAGAATAAAGTTTTTGGTTGGGAAGGCATCCTATGAAAAAGGAAATCTAGAGGGTGAGGTTTCAGGTTATGTTATGGTGGGGGCGGTCCTTCCTCTGATGGGGTACTAGATAGAGATAACTAGCTGGGGATTACCTATCAATCCTCTGATCATGTGATCATTGAGGCTTCCCTAGGTAAGATGTCATTTAAGAAGGTGTGTATATTCAAATTTTTGTGTAGTTTGGCAAGAGAAAGAGAGAGAAGCAAGTGCTTTCTATGGTTCAATTGTGTCAACCATCAGCTGGGCATGACTTCCAGCATATAGGTTTCCTCATTTTTAATGTGAGCTATAATGCACAAAAAATTAGAATGCAATGCAAGTGTTTTAATACCCAAATCAAAATATGATATTCGATGTAGCAAATGATGAACAGGAAGAGGGATGATTTTTCACTAATGCAATGCAAGAAAGAAGAAGTGGTTCATTTTAAGCCCCAAATGACAAATGTCATTTAGACAATTAGAAGAAAGGAATATTACTAGGGAGAAGATTAAATGTGTAATTTTTGAAATGAAAGAAACACACAAAAATGTTTTCCCTATATGAAGAAAATGCAATGAACCCAAGAGAGGGTCCCACCACTGGCGTGCCAAAATGTTTCACCATTTTCTTTAAGTTTTTAATGTGATGAAAATAGATAAGGGTGTGGGCCAAGGAGGAATACCTATTGTGATGGTTGGTTTGAAGGTTGTGTGCACGTTTTGACTTCTTGATCCAATGCTGACTGTGAGAGCTTCCTTTTGGCTAGGAGGAACTACCTGGAATAGAAAACAAGACCACAAAAGAGAGTTAAACAATATATGGCAGTGGACTGCCTAGCATGTGTGCTAGATCCAGAAGTACGATACTTCCTAGATGGTTGTCAATCCACTATTTAATACAACTTAATGTGAGAAATAATGTAAGTAAACAAATTCCTACTGTAATTGATATGATTTAGGTATCTCATTCAAATACAATAAGCAAATCTAATATAACATGCTAGGTTATAATCGGATCTGGAGGTGGGGTAGTTGGTTAGGGTTTTAGTACTGGTTAGGGTCAGATTCTGGGTCACTTAGGTTGCTTGGGTGAAGATTCTTAGGTTTTGTTATTGATAGGATGGCCAAAACACAGAGACCGTATCGGTCAGATATAACCGATGATGGTTTAGAGAGGAACCAATGATGGTCATGGGTAACCAACATTCAGATATGGGATGATAGAACTCAATAAGATCTGATTGTGGAAATTGGTCTAAGGTTAGACAAGAGATGAAAAGGGGAATGGTGAGGTCATGTGGGGATCTTAGGAACACTCAGAGATGTATAAAGGTCATGTATAGATGATCTAATGGTATGGTGGTGAAGGGTTGAGTTTGCAGGAAAGTGAATGGTGGGGAATGGAGATGCTAATAGAAAATGATAACAAAGATGACAAAAACCTTTAAAATAGAACAAGGATGGAATGACACAGGTGATAAATGCACTTACTGATGTTGCAGGTCCAATGGCTGGGTGGTGGTGATGATTGATCGGTGGGATGGAGCTTGGTGCCATGTGGTGCTTCCTGAATGCTACCGTGAGAGCGATACCTCTGGATCTATCTTGATGTTGGCTATGGCTATGCTGGATGTGTGAAAGAGCTCTAGTTCTTGCTTGCATGCATATCTCCTTTTGCTCCCAAAATTTGAGAATGTGTCTAACCTCTCAAACAAGGTTACCAAATGGTTATATGGTAACCGACGATGGTTTTGGTTGAATCGGTTTTTGGGATGACCGACATCGGTTAAGGTGGGATTCCCTAGGTTTACTAAAAATGACAGATCTTCCTAATCATTTGGGCCAGGTCTATCCATTTATCATGGATCAAAATGGATGTTATCTTTTAATGAGTGGGAATGTGGTTAGAGGAATAATAGGCATTGATTTTTAGGGTTGAACTAAGTCTTAGTTAGTTATGGTGAGTAGATAGATACTAAAAATAGGTTTATAATGAGGTGTCTAGGTGAGGTGGTGGGGTGAGGTGTCTAGGTGAGGTGGAAATTGGTTTAATTAAGATAATTAAATAATGAATAAAGTGAGGATGAGTATTAATTTAATTAAAGTGATTAAATTAATATTAATGTGTGATGTCTTAACTTTTCTCTTATATGTATCCGATTGCCTTTGAAATAGGAAGGACATAAATTTGAGAAAGATTTTATTATTCCCTAGTGAGTCGTTCATAACATATATCAAATGAGGGAATCTTGGAGGTATCACCCAAGGAATATATGGTGGAATAAAAGGTAAAAAAAGACTATGTATGAACCCTTGAACTTAGAAAAAATGAGAAAAATACAATATCCATCTTTTTTTGTCCTTACGAAAAGATTCTAGCTGTGAGATAATGGACTTAAACTTAGAAATAAAATCTTTAATGGATAGAAAATATATGGATGTGAGAGAGTAAAATTGACATCCAAATGTAAAGCACTAAATTTAACGCTTTTTCCAAAAAACAATATTAAATTTTTATCCCACATGGGTTTTAAAGTTTTTCAATCCATAATTTGAAACAAAAACTATGGGAAAATGCACAATAATGAGCCCCATGGCTTCATCTTGTTTGTTCTTGTATGCAAATTTCTCATATTCCTTTTGAAACACCACAAACCCTTATATGTAAATAATTGTGTCGTCTTATGTTGTCATGTGTCATTATTTTGTGAAGTTAAGATATTAATAGTATTATATTCAACCATGGTGTTGTGCAAAAGCTCTTAAAAATCTAAAATTATCCGAGAAATATTGAAGTCTCAAAAAGTACCACTAAGAGACCAAATCACCAATTGACCCAAAAATTAAAGTTTGTTGTAGAGTTAGAGATATATATTTAGGTTAAATTTCATGTCAAATAGACCACCTTTATTTTTTACACAAATTTTAAAATGACCAAAATGTATTGTACATTGGATGAATTAACACACTGCCATAGAAGATTGTTTTTGGGTTGAGATACACCTTTGGTAAAATTTCATGTCAATTTGAATGTTTTTTTCATGAATTTCAAGGTGGCCAAACATTGATAATTAAACTTTGATTCAACATTTGATAGAAGGAAATTTTGTTGCAAATGTTGAGCTCTATCTTTTGGTATAATTTTAGATCGAAATAGAAAACTTCTAATTTTTATGATTCTAAAAGTCACTAGAAAATTGCCTAACCAGGAATAAAAATATGTATTGATATGACCAAAGGATCCATGTTTGATTTGGAATCACTAGGATAGGATGTTTTTTATCTTTAGGATATTTTATATAATTATCATATTCATAAAGAGTGAACCAAGTCAATGTTTAAAGCCAATATGGAAGATTCCACCATACATTTAGCTATACTATCTCATCTTCAAGGTATTAGAGAGCAACTTCCCGTGGCTAATGCTTACAAATAAACCACAAAATCACGTGATAAAAAGGTTCCTATTGGGAACAATAAATATCCTATGCACTTCCTATATACCATGAGGCATGTGGAAGATAAAACATGTACGTATTTGTGTATAAGACTTGGGTATTGGGGGAATTCTCCTCACTTCACAAATAATAATGAGTCAACTTAACCAATGCCTTGATAACTTTATGTCGTATTGCAACTTCAAGAACATAATTTTAACCTATGGAATTTATAAGAAACATAAATTAATTTTTAGTACCCCACTTTGTTCACCAATTTCTAATCAACTTAGATCCTATGAAGGGTATGTAAGAGAATAAAATTAGTTATTGGAGAATGCCACTAGCTTTAGATATAAATTGGAGAAAAACTAAAATAATCTAACTTAGTTGAAGACATGTAGAAAAAGATGAAAATTGTAGATCTAATCGAATACTTATAGAAATTTTTTAAAAACTATAAATCTTGTGTTTAACCATGTATGCAAAAATGGTGAATATTCTATTTCTCTAGTACCATATTAAATTTGTGAGTATTTTCAAGAATATTTGTAACAACCATAACATATTCACCTAAATATATACATATACTATAAATCAATTAAAGCTAAAAAGACATAACACAAATTTATAATCTAGGTAGCACCACTACTTCTTTTTATTAAAATATCCCACTTTAATTCACCAAGTATACTCATAACTCTCTTTTGAAATGAATACGTCAAAAACTAGCTCTCTTTGTTTTTATAAAAACAAGTAGAGACTATTATTAGGTTTTGTAAAGTAATTATCTTGAAAAATAAGTTCACTTTAAGATGTTTAAAAGTGGAAGTTGATTAGGTAAATAAATTGATTGATAATTTTTTTCGAAAAAATATTTATCATTGTTTTTGAATTATAATACAATTAATTATTACAAGTGCATTTTAATCACATACAATGATGTATGGTTTATTAAATACACTAATAAATATAATAAATTATTTGTATCGAAGTTAAGTTTACTTAAAAATTTAGTTATTCCACTAATTATGTTTAGTTTGTGCACATGTCTCATGAAGTTTGCATTTATGCCTACTCGGCTCACATGTGTTATCACCCTTATTCGAGGTGTCACCTTTAGTGGATGTGCCACCTTTAGTGGTTCTAATATGAAAATATGATATAACACTTGTTGTAGTTATATATACCTCACATATGTACAATATAGATGAATTTGGAAAATAATTTTTGTAATTAATTCTATAGGAAATATAATTTTGTATCTTTACAAATTAATTTTTCATCTCGATGTGAGCCATACTACAAGATTTTTAATCTTGTGGGCATCTACCAATCTCTCATGGTATTAGATCCTTGGATTTTGTAGTGTTTGTTGTGAATTTGTAATTTTTTTAATCAAAACATAATGAAATTTGTGGAAGAGAATAGGAAACTAAAATGATGAAATTATTTTATGTATACCTTCATTTCTAACAAGGACACCCACATACATTCATTACAACACAAAATTATGGATATACAATACTAGTTTGATTTATTGGAATGAAACTCACTTTCATCTTGTCCACTTTCAAACATAACCCGTACACATACTAACTATGAATTGTTAGTATTTGAGCATGTTATTGTTGCTTTTAATGTTGCATCTTCTTCAATATCAAATATTCATGTTCTTACACTTTGTGAGCATGATGATTTTGTTATTGCATCATACATCCGATGCTCCTACTCCTACACATGTTTCTTGTACCAATCTTGATCTATCTTCTTACTTAAATAGATCTTTTGAGATACATTCTATATGATTTGGTTCTTGTATGCTCAATTATACTGGATTCCTTAGTAGAGGTATTGATAAACATTGACATGATATTAATTCCCATATCCTACCTATTAAGTGGAACTCTCACCATAGAATTGGTTTTGACATAGGTACTTAATTGGGATCATTTAATGAGAGACATTTAATTTTAGTTCGCTACACCATTCCTTGGGATATTGAGAAATACATACACACTAACACACCTTCAACCGAGCTTGAGAATGGTGATATTTTAGTTTTCATACATGATCAGCCTTGTACACATTCAGATGTTTCCTCATATGCATTGATAGTTCATTTTTCACCAAATCATATATAGGAATATTCATCCACAATTTATATTAATCTAGGATGGATATCATATCAACCTTAGTGGTGTCAAAATATTCATTGAGAGGACTACAAGATAGGTTCCTCCACCATTTATCTCATTGCACCACACATTGCTCCTCTTTCCTCTTGATGCTTCATTGGTGAGCTATCTTCTTAGCAGTTGTAGAGAAAATATCTTGCTTTATTATTAAGAAATATATTATATATGCATTTTTAGACTTTGAATTGAGGCATTTTATAGTCTCCTTCATATTGTATCTGAGCTTTTCCTCCTTCTAAAGTACATCAATTTTGGTGTTTATAGTGTCAATTTGTCCATGTTTTAGTAGTGGATAAATATGTAAATGTCTACATCCTTTCCACTCATTCAACATTTTCGGGGTATGTAGTGAGATAATAATTTTATTTTGGGGATGTTGATTGTAACTTGCATCTACTATAAAGTCATTTTGTTGGTGTTGATTTTCCCTTGCACCTACTTCAAGTAGGTATATGGTAGAATCTTTTATGTTTGAAACTTCTTTGATAGATTAGTAGTTTCCTTTTATATAACTATATTGGTGCATACATTGTCTCTTTGTTGGTGTTTAAGTAGTGGATTCATTCCACTCATATAGTTTTATTTTTTCACATTTTTTGTCATTTAATGTTATAACACATCTAACACCTTCCTCATTGATGGATTTCATCCTATCCAATGCTTCAAAAAATGTCAAAAATAATTAAGAAGTGAGCTAACATAGGTGCCCTGGTGCCCATCTTTGGCCAAAAATGTCAAAAAAATAAAAAGTGAGCCAACATAGGCGCCCAGGCGCCCATGCTTCCCATCACGAGCACTCCCATGAGTGCACATGCATACCCAACATTCGCGAGACCATAACGTTTGCTCGACATCGAAATGACTCCATTGTTTTTGTGTTGGAAAGGTATTGAAGAAAGCTACACAATGGTAACATTAATTTTGGCTTTAGATTTACCAAAAATTTATGGTTTATAATTTTTAAATGGCTTACATACAATTGAATCCTGTATCACCTACATTATCCTCAACATCGAAATTGGTCCTCCAAAACCATATTTCTAATGTTCTTGCTTGTTCTTGTCTCAAACGACATGCGGATCATCGTGATCTACCTCCATTAACAAAGTTGGGTCTACTTATTATGTCGGTACTCCCGTGCAACAGTGAGTTGCCAGGTACTGTGTCATAATGCACGAATGCTTTCCATGGGACTACTTGTGTCCTTTGTTTTTCCCTCACATGTATTATTACTTGGGGCATCATTTTTAACCCTTGTCATTACAACACGAACATTCAAGAACTACAACTTGATAACAAAAAGATGGGTGCAACACGTTGTTTGTTTTAGTATATGTGATTATGTTTGTTTTTCTATTAGGTTAGCTATTTACTTTCTCATATTGCATTGCATTGTGTATGTTGCATTGAGTTAAGCATCGTTTTACTTACTCATATTACATTGCATTGTGTATGTTGCATTGAGTTAAGCATTGTTTTAATTTCTTGTATTGCATTGCATTGTGTATGTTGCATGGAGTTACGTAGCAATGGAAAAATGTTAGTAATTTAGCTTTTCATGTTATCTTACATTTTTGTTCATTTCAATAAAGGCCGATGATGTAGACCTAGGGGAAAAATGATATAAATAGGTTGTTTATTGAAAGGTTGGATGCAAAGATTGGGCTTGTCCTATATTCTCCATTAATCATTTCTTCTCCATTATCATTTATTACCATTACTAATTTTTCTTCCAAATAAATGGGAAATAAACAACCACGTTTATCCCTGTCCTTATTTCTTCTCAATACCGAAGGGTTTGTTGCCTGTTCTGACCCATTTTCTTCTATCCATTTCAAATCATATTTTTGATCGTCGATTGAATTATTTTATCACCCACTTGACACTCGAGGGGGCATCCTTCATCCTGCTAATTTTTCTTCAAAAATTTACCTATTTTATGCTTGTCTACTATGTTTGAAGTGAATTCACTAACTTCACCTCAAACAGGGGCAAATGTAGACACCTAAATTCCGCTTTTGCAATATTATTTCCAAAACACACGCAAACCACTCCTATTCTTCCCAATTCCATTATAATTAGTACTATTTGCTAATTAACTAACGTTCCTTGCCAATTTATCCAATTAACACCACGTTGTTGATTGCATAACCCCTTTCGCATTCAAGATTCCACTTTACGGTGAATCACAAGCCAAATTCCTTTTGAAACAGACAATTAGTGTTTATAGGCTAATTAAGCCTATTTCCCTTATTTTTGTCAATATACTCTATTATTTACTCAAACCCTCTTCCAACCACTCAAAATCACCACATTTACCTCCACAACGTCTTAACAAGCTTCAAAAGCTTATGCTAACCTCCTATTTGACCCTAAGAGATTGTTTAAGGCTCCACACCTCTTAATCACTTGGTAATTCACTAATTGTGATTAGCAAGGCCTAATCATGATTATCAATTCTAATCTAATTTGGGGATTTTAGTCCCACATGCACCAAAATACAAGTTTCTCCCAAAAGGAAAAATATAAAAAATGGTGCTCCTCATTCCTTTATACTTTACACCATGCTTTGATTTGCATCTCATATAATAAATATGATTTATAGCCAAGCTCAATCCTTGCTTAAAGCCTTCAATGGGGTTAGTAGATGGATATCCAAAATGACCAAGTAGTAATTTGTAGAGGCCATTTCACCTTGTTTGGAGTAGCAACCATAACCATTTGATTTCCATCTTAGGTCTATTTAGGCCCATGTTAGGTAATTCAAGCATATTAGTAGACATGTTTAGTTAGATTTTGTATTGTTTTCATACTAGTTAAGCATTCTTTTAAGCTTCTATCTTAATGTTACATTCCTAGACTTAGAATCTTGGATAGATGGATGGAAATGGTATTATCTTTCCTTCTTTAGTCATGTAATTTTATTTGTAAAGTTTAGGGTGCTTTCATTGGCACGCCCGATGGGACAATACCCCATTGCATTCAATTTTTAAGCTTTTTAACTTAGTTTCAAAGTTTTTCATTTCAAAGTTTTAGATTAGTTTCAAGTTTCCTAGATTAATTTCAATTTTTCTAGTTTACTTTCAAGCTTTCTAGTGTAGTTTTAAGCTTTTTAGATTAAGTTTCTCAAGATTTTTAGATTAATTTCAAATTTTTAGAGTAATTTTCAAAGTTTTAGATCAATTTCCATTTTAAAAGTTGTTTCAACTAGATTAGTGGTAGAAGTTGTGTTTTCTTTCTTTTTGTAGGATATAAGGAGGCGAAGCCTATCAAAATTCCTCAAGAAATACCAAAGATTGGACCTTTTTCAAGAAATCTTCTCAAAACAACATTCATCAAAGCATTTAGATATGTTAGACAAGGACTAGTTTTCTAAAAATGAATACCTAAATTCTTGGTAAACTTTTTGCTCCAAGTTTATGTTGGCATTGTGTAGTTCACTTCAATACCTTTCCAATGCAAAACAAACGGATTCATTTCAAGGTCGGGAGCAAATGTTATGGCCTCCGGAAGATAGGTTGAGCATCTACAGGAAAGGCACATGTGCATGACTGTGAGTGCATGTGCCTCACTGGAAGCACCTGTGCATCATTGAATGTGTGAAAGATGATAGAGGGGCATGTGCATGGTATATTGTGAGTGCTGTGCACTGCACTAAGAGGGGTACTGTGCATCAAGGTAAAATTTTCTCAAAATTCCAAAACTTCAATTTTATGATTCCTATCAGTTTTTAAGGGTTTTTAGATTCTGTTTTTGTCAAATTATTTATTTTAGAGCAATATTCCTAACAAAATTGTCCTAGGGTTTGATAAAGTATTTTTGAGTAAATTGGGCTAGGGTTTGAGGAGTGATTGTTTTTTTCATACTTTGATTGAGTTTGGAATAGATTTGTGTATGCTCTTTCTCTTGCACCTAAGCGTGATCTTGAGAACCAAAAACCTCTAAACCATTGTTTTTCTTCTTGGGAGTAATTAAGAACAATTACCATTCATGTTTTGCTTAAGTGAATAAACCTTCATTTTTGCATGTGCTTGATCTTTTAGTTTAAGATATTTTTCACTTAATAAAGAAATCAAGGCTAAAATTTGTGTATGCTCTTCCCTTGCACCTAGTGTGATCTTGGGAATCAAAAGCAATTTTAGTATTTTTCATTAAAAATAACTTGGATGAATTGGGAATAAACCTTGTTTTTGTAAAGTTTGATGGTAGTTAGTTGATTTACAAGAATTTTTCATTGCTATTTTCTTATGATATTGTGAATCTATTTTGAAACTACTAACCATTTTGTGAAGGACCTAACGATAGTCAAAGAAAGGAGGACTTAAACAATTTTTCTAACTACATGTGTGATTGTAGATTGCTAAAAGGAGTGTGACAAAAACCACATTAAGTATAAAAGATAAAAAATACACCATAATCATCATATTGTATTTGCAGGTTTCGGTTAAGAGCTATGGCTCATTCTCTCAACTAGGACATAACCCCTTTGGCATAAGCATTAAGATACAACAATGGGGGTGTTCATAGGAACCCTAAAGTATTTCACGCAAGAGGGAACCTTGTGAACAAAACAAGAGAGTGCTCCACACTACCGACTTATTTAGTACACCTTGGTGAGATTAGCATCAAAGATATCCATATCGTAATAGAGTTTCCTCAAAAATTATAACGACACCTCGTTGTTATTATAAGGTGGAAAATCAAACACCATCCACCATCGTTCCCAAAAATTATTTTTAATCAAATCATTATTACACCAGTTGATGGGAAACCATTTGTATGAAAACTAAATAGGAAAATTGGTTTAGGGGTCCGTGAATAAGGAACATATGTGTTATTTTGTAAAAAATTATTTACATCAGCATATGACAATTTGTTGCATTAAAAACCCTACAACACTCTCTATATGATTTCCAAAAATCAATTTGAGTCATTTATGCATCAACTTGATCCACTGATGCCTCCAATGTGTTTGCAAGAGAGGTGCAGTGGGGGTTTGTAGAATGTGAATCCCTCATTGTTTTGATTAAATCCTCAATTTCAATCTTGTTTTCCACTATATGGGCTGCTAAATCTTCTTGACTGCCTAAGGGATGTTGAGCAACTATAGGAGGGATAGGAGGGATCACATGAATTGCAGGGTTTGGTTGTGGTTGATCGGGTTGATGTGGAGTCTGTAACAATAAAAAAATATGTATTCAATTCAAATTATACTCTATAATTACCAAATTTCAATGCAATTTTGAGAAAATAATTGTGCCTACTTCTTCACCATGGTGCCATTATCGATTATGATCTTTGTGGTGATTCTCAGACGATCATTTGAGAAAGATCCATCAAATTTTGAAATGCGAGGGCAAGGATTTTCTATAAAACACATGTTTTGGGAAATAAAAATGAGTAAGGCTCAGTTTTTTTGTTTATAGTTTGACATAATGTGTATGCATTATAGGCTCGAATCACAAAAGTAAGAAAAACACACCTGCGATCACCGTTATTATAGAATGCATAGGCATTCCATTCATTTTCAATTTTTGTCCACTTTTTGGCCCCCCAACTTGGTGCACTTACCCCTATATTGTTTCTATTGTTATCATTGCTTTTATTACATGCCATGGTTACAACCATGCATAAAACCATCCTTTTGCAGATACAAGTTCTTCAAGATGGTCACATCTTCATCATTCTACAATCTCCTATAGGTTTTCAGACATCTAGTGCATGTGCACACATATTTTATTTCGAGTGAAGTGCTTAACATGGTCTTCCCACATGCCTCAAAAGAGGGGTATCCATTTGTGTATATTCTACACTTATAGTAGAGACACAATAAAAGTTCTAGGGTAATATACAGTGAAAACAAGGTACATGTAATTTACAACATAATCAAACACAAAAGTTTAGAAAAATATGGATATGTTCAAAACCATACGCTTTCTCAAGACCGTATGTATGGTCTTGACCTCAAACATGTTTTCGCTTCCTGGGGTAGTTACATACTTTTGCAACATTTTTTGATTTTAACCTAAAACTATAGGATTCTTACATAGTTTCATATCCATTTCATTCATTTGAACAATTACATAGGGCATGAAGTAAGCCAAACCTTCTTCACCACAAAATTTAATTTATAATACAATTTCATGAATCTTGAAGGCATGAGTCTCCTTTCTCTATTTACATTTCAATACATTATATTTTCTATTTAGTTTTGTGGCACATGGGAAGGGCATGAGGGCAATTTTTCTCTTTTGATTAGGTGTCTTTATTTACATAATTTGTCATAGATCCATTTGCAGCGACATGGTCTGTGGGGTGATAGAAGGTATTGAAGTAACTAAGTTATTCATAAGAAGACTTTTCATTCCTCTTACACTCAAGGGGAAGATATCAAAGTTTTGAATATAAATTATACACTCTGTCTTGTTCCTTAGCGGGGTGTTTCAAGACTCTATTCTTCTTCTTCTATCCTTGGTATTATATGTTAGGTTACATGGACCTAACACTCTTATTTCTCCTCAGCAAAATTGGGGACTAATCACCCCAAATCCTTTAGCAAATTCAACAATGCAAATCTTCAAGTACAATTAAAGCAAGGTAAACTCTCGCTCAAAAAAAAATTATTCCTTCCTTGTTTACATCATTTCATTTAATTTTTATGCAAATACAAATATTTCATTTTACATTTTACATGTGAGCTAAATTTCAATTCTTTATCACAAACATTGGCTACACGTTGTATTACATGTTTCATCGTGGAGCATGCCAACACTAAGCACAATATAACTCTGCAAAACAAACTCTAAGTGAAGAAAAAGTGTGTCTAAAAACTTAGATATCTTTTCCTATAAGCATGTAATTTCAATTCTTACTTAAAGGCAAGGGAAATGTAGATACTCAAATTTGGCCATTTACTCTTTGACACTTCTATTTTTGACAATGCACTCTTTCTGAGATAAACACAACCTTTCCATTCCCACTTAGCACATTTTGAGGTCTCTTATATTTTTTTATCCTTACACACTGACATGTCATCAAATTTTGAGATTTCAATGCATAAAATCCATAGACAAACATTAGTTGATAAGTTGTAAACTTTATCTTATATATTTTCTATCCCAGGAAAGGTCGTGTAGTCTAATTAAGTTGTTATATTCAATCTTGGCCAACTTGTATAGTCTTACACCAACATGTTCTCCAACTTTTCTTTCAATTTCATATTCTTTTTTGGGTCTTTTAATCCCTCTGGGTTCTATAATTTTCCTCAATAAATCATCTACGAAACCATATATAAGAAAGTAAACACTACCTCATTTTCTAACATGGAAATCCTATGGCACTACATTGATACACTCACTTCTAACACTTGCAAAAGGAAACCAAGGATCCTTAAATATCACAACAACACATCTACAATTATTAGGGTAGTAATCACTATAGGTCTGAAGATTCTTACCAAGTTAAGGATTCATCGCATATCATCTATAAGCACTCAAAAATCCCTTCCCAACTCAACTCAAGCATTTTCAAAGATATATTTCAAATCATAGTTGCTTCATTCAGATATCACATGCTAGGTGGAGAATGATGTGCGATTTGAGGCCTCTTTAGAGTAGTGCCAATTTCGGCGGTGCATGAAGGTACTCACAACCCAACTACTGCATTCGTTTTTACGGTATCCTACCCATTATTAGGTTTTGATATCTCATTAAATATGTTCAAAGATATTTTTAACATGGTTAAAAATTAGGGTTTGATAATAGACAATTCTAAGAAAGTGAAAATGTCAAAAATTACATACATACGAAATCAAACAAGTACAAAACCATATAGAAGGGTCAAGGTGTATAGACAATCATATAAGAAGTGTAGGGTCACTGTCATCACCAATCCAAAGACTATGATAATTCTTCACCGGGAACTCCTCGTGCTATGATTATTTACTAATGCACAACCTTTAGTTTGGTGGATGTAACTGGAAACAGAACAACAACATAACACAAGAAACCATCGACTATGATAAGACAGAAATGATGAAAAATATGAAATATCAAAATAAATTATAATATTAACATGAAAGCTGTATACAATATCACCCATGAGGTATTTCAAGTGTTATTGACTTCACTTGCCTTTCACCAAGACTATGGGAGAAACTTTACAATTACACCTCTTAATGGCTTCTTCAACACACCTTTAAACTGATGGCTTCCTTCGCACACTTCCTACAATATTTCTCACTACTTCCTTCTATGCTAAATGAGGGGGTGGCCTCTCTATTTATAGAACTTCCAGGCTTATCCATCTTATCTCTAAGATAGGATAAGAAATCCACTTTGACGAATCATATTCCATACCTTAACTCTTATATGTACATGTAAGCTTATCTGTTAAGATAAGATAAACCTTATCATTTTACATGGGTTCCACATTTTTAGACTTTTTACAAATAAAATACACAAAATATTTATGACCTCACTCCTTGTCTTTATTACCAATATAATATTTCTAATTCCTAATCATGTAGACCCTACTTCTCTAATTACCCAAACTTTGACATTTTAACATTACCGGACCACTTACGACAAATATTTACTTTTACAACATTTCTATTGTACTTTGACTATTACTTGTACTCCACATTATTGGCGGATCGTCTCGTGGCGCCGTTTACTTCTATCGACGCTACTACTAATTATACTTAACAACATCATATTCCTAATACATACATTAATGAAATAGAAATTACGGAGGAAAATTTTAGTGTCGACATCTTCCCCCTTCCTAGCTTCTACTCCAGTCCTCAGAGTAGACTATTCTGGTGCTTGGAAAATCTTCAACTTGTCGTGGTTGACCCATTTCGTAATGGGAGTGCCATCCAATTCCTCTAGTCGATACGTACCATTTTCATGCACAACTGCTATTTTGTAGGGCCCCATCCATTTTGGAAGAAATTTTCTCTGTCTTCTTTTTTGTATCTGGAATCATATACTAGAACCAAGTCATTCACATAAAATGGAGACCAACGGATCTTTTGATCAAAGTATTCCTTCGCTTCATTTTCTTCTTATGGCGTGTATCCTTTGCTATTTCTCTCATTTCCTCCAAAGAAATAAAGATGTACCAACCTTTCTTTTTGAATCACTTTCATCCATCCTTTCATTTTTCATAACTCTCAATGGGAATATCAAACTCAATAGGAAGAACTGGATCAATGCCATGGCCAACCGAAATGGGGAGTATCCTGTTGCGACTTTGATGTTGCCCTATATGCCCACAATGCTGCATGAATCCTTTTATCCCATTTATGTACTGCAAGGCTGCATATTTTGCTAGAATTTGACACAACACAAAATTTGTTCGTTCCACTTGTCCATTTGTGCTTGGCTTGTATGTTGTTGCCTTCTTGTGCTTAATAGAAAACTTATTGACTAGGGCTTCTACCACCTCATTAATGAAGTGGCTTCCTTGATCTATTACAATTTCTAATGGGCAACCGAATCTGGTGATAATGCATTCATACATGAACCTTGCCACTTCATCCATGGAAGTTGTTTTCAATGGCCTAGCTTCAACCCACTTGGTTAAATAATCTGTGGCAACTACAATATACTTATTTTGGCGTGATGTAGTTGGAAGTGGACCTACAATGTCTATTCCCCACTTTTCAAAGGGACCAAGGGGAAGAATAGGACATAATGGAGTTGATGAAGTCTTACGGTTACCATGTGTTTGACAAATATCACATGTCTTACAATAATTATAACAATCTTTAAAAAGAGTGGGCCAGTGATAACCTGCATCCAAGATCCTTCTTTCTCGTAAGTTGTCAGAGAAGTTCCCTCCACATGTACCATTGTGGAATTCTTCTAGCATAGATTCCTTCCCTTGATCACGTCCAACTACCCTCTTCAGATCGCCCATCGTGTCCTATTCGAAATAATACTCCATGCGAGAATAGAATATGGACGATCGGCTTGAGTAATCTTTCTCTTAGTCTTTGCATTGGCACCATCAAGAAACTTGAATTCATTCGATAATTCCAAATATCTATGTATTCACTAGGGATTGTGTCAAGGGATAAAAATGTTGCATCGGGGAAATCATCATCATCACAAGATGATCCTAAACCATCATAGGCTCGAGAGAGTGCATATGCATTGACATGCTTCTTTCTGGCCTATCTATAATATCAAATTCAAATTCTTGTAGCAAAATTATCCATCTTGTTATTCTCCCCGATGGGTTAGGCTTATTTACAATATATTTTAGAGCTCGATGATTTGTTACAACTAGAAATTTTGCCCTAGCAAGTAATTTCTAAACTTCTTTACAAACAAAAATGATAGCCAAAGCCTCTTTTTTCATAAAGATAATTTACTTCAGACTGCTCATTTGTCTCGCTCCCAAAGTAAATTGGATGTTCATTCCCATTTTCATCCTTTTGGCTCAAAGTACTTCCTAGTGCTGCATCCGAGGCATCAGCAGTGTACACAATGAATGGCTTGCTCAATCTGGATTCTTCAAAACAGGTGAAGACACTGTGGCTTCCTTCAATTGTCCAAAAGCTTCATGCGCCTTATTTCCTGGTTCATAAGTAACATCCTTCTTCAAGAATGGGTTAGTGACATCGTGCAATCTTTGAGAAATTCTTGATGAACCTTCTATAGTAACCCACATGGCCTAAAAATGATCTCAACTTACTTCTATTAAGAGGAAATGGTAAATCTTTGATTTTTGAAACTTTATCGTGATCAGCACTCAATACCATCTCTGGATACAACATGCCCTAACAAAATGCCTTTAGAACATCCAAAGACACACTTTGTAGGGTTTAGTGAGGCTTGTGCTTCATCTAACCTTTGAAATGCTATCTCCATTTGGTGTAGGTGGTCCAACTTGCTCCCATAGATGCAAAAATCATCCAGAAATACTCTGATGAAGGTCCCAATGTAGGGTTCGAACACCCTATTCATCAAATGTTGGAATGTTGCTAGAGCATTACACAACCCAAAAGACATAACTCTATAAGCAAACGTTCCCCAAGGAGTGGTGAACGTGGTCTTCAACTGATCTTTCTCTGCTATACGAACTTGGTTGTAGCCACTATATCCATCAGCAAAACTATAGCACTCCTGGCCAGCTACTTCGTCCAAGATCTGATCTGAAAATGGAAGAGGGTAATGATCCTTCTTTATTGCCTTATTGAGCTTCCTGTAATCAACACAAATGCATAGCTTCCCATTCTTTTTTATTGAGATCACAATGGGAGAAACCCATTCTAAATTCTCCACAGCAAATATGAATCCTACATCAAGCAACTTATCTATTTCTTCTTTTACAGTCTTGGAAAAATTAGGATTCATTCTATATGGCATTTGCTTTATGGGCTTAGCACCATCTACCAGCTCAATACAATGTTCTACCCAACTTACTTGACGGAGTTCCTTGTAATCAAAAGTGAATAGGTGTATGTACCTTCAAAAGAGATGGAGGTAGGATTCCTTCTCACTCTCCATCACAGCATCACCAATCTTTATTTGTTGGAGACGATCATCAACTTCTTCTTCAGATAATTTTATGGGGTCATGAGTTGGTGTGACTGGAAGGATATCCATGACTGAAACATCCACCTCGCTTTCTTCATCTTCAGTGTCCACTTCACTGGTACTAGAGTAATCAGAGGATGTCCAATCATCAGTTTCATCACTTGAATCCACAGGTTCTGCTTTATGATGTCGAGGGATCACGTTTATCTTCACCCTCTCTCTACCACGTCCAAGTGTCATGAAACCTTCATTCCAGTAGTTTCTTGCATGAACTCTCCTTAGCCATGGTCTTCCCAGCAGCATTGGGTATGCAATAGTACCATTTTTCATCACCTGAAAGTCTACCACACATACCACACCCATAACAGATATTGCCACATTTGAAACTACACCTTCTGGTTTAGTTTTTCCTTTATTTAATGACCTTAACATAAGTGTTGAAGGGAGATCAATTTTTAAACCCAACATATTCATTACAGACTCGGTCATTACATTAACTGCAGCACCTCCATCAACTAAGACATCATGAATTGAAATACCATTACATAATACCTCAGCTTGTGGAGCATAGGGATCCGCCTCTGCCTCCAAAACAGGGGACCTCAACCTCCTTCCATCTTCGAGCATTGAGTCCACCTCATAACTCCCACCTCTTCTCAGAAGACATAGCCAAGAGTTGACCATATGTAATATTTGTAGGCCTTTTGGACAGATCTTCCAAGATGGAGTATGGTCCTTGCCCCTGTGAAATCAGAAAATCCTGCACACCCAACTTTCTTCTCCTATGTTTCTTACTAGTTTATTCTTTCATCTTCTTAGGATCATTTCCATCTTGATTATCTTTTTCTTTCTTTCTTGTTGTTACAAACACATCTACTTCATTATTTCGCTTTTATCAAAAGAATTCACAGTGCTTTTCCTTTATCATTATCTCCTTTACCTGGATGTAGAAGCTCTATCTAGACAATTATACTTATAATGACCCTTTTTATAACAACCATAACAAACAACTTCAGAAATATTTCTTTTTGGACCTCTATCTCCTCCCTGAGAACTAAATTCCTTTCCTTGAAGAAGATTAATAGTTAACTGACCCATCTTTTGAGCAAATCTTCATACTCAGTAGATGTACTAGGAGAAATATTTGTGCTCACCGGGAGTGGTTGTGGATTCGAAGCAATGGTGCTGGTGTAGGCTCTACTTTAGCAACAATTTCTTTGGGCTCCTCTTCCATGCTTTCTTCTTGCCTTCTTGCAATCTCCTTTGCTTGTTCAATGGTAGCTGGGTGGTCATACTTCACTCGTTGTCTGATCTCTGGATTCATCCCAAGAATGAAGTGCTTACAGAGGAGATTATCCACACCATTCATCAACCCATCCGCTAATCCTTCCTTCCGGATCTGGGCATCGAGCTTCCTCCTTAGCTCTAGAACATGAGCATGATAATCCCTTATCTTATCCTTCTCTCCTTGGGATAGCTTTGTGATCTTGATCATGAGATCTGCATATTTCTGTTGTTCACCAAATTCTTCAAGAAAACTTTCAGTTAATAAATCCCATGAATTTTTCACATTATCACCTAGTGTTTCAAACCACCTAAGTGCTGAACCATCCAAAAAGGTAGGAAAAAATTCATTCCATTGTTCCCTTCTTATAAGGCCATTACAAATACAAGATCGCTTAAACTCTTGAATGAAAGAAGAAGCATCTTCATTAGATTGAGCTGAAAAAATAGGAATCTTTCCCATTTTCAAAAGTAACCACCGTGAAATACCAACTCACAAGTACAATCAACAAGACTTATGTGTACAAATAATTGGAATCACTATACTAGAAAGTGACTTTACACCTTTCTACAGTAAAATAGAAATGACCACGGTAAACTATGGTAAAACTTGACTTACTGTGGTAAAAACTGACTTTACTGTGGTAAACACTATTCACGGTAAAAAGTGAAGTTACTGCGGTAAATACTATTCATGGTAAAAAGTGACTTTACTGTAGTAAATACTATTCCCAGCAAAAATGACTTTACCATGGTAACTACTATTCATGGCAAAAATGACTTTACCATGGTAACTACTATGCACAGTAAAAACAAGGTTACCCTCTAATTGATTTTTGACTAAGTGGGAATATCTCTCCAGAAAATCCACCAACGAGGAATGGTCCCGGCAACGGAACCAAAATGTCATCACCAATCCGGCACTATGATAATTCTTCATCGGGAACTCCTCGTGCTATGATTATTTACTAATGCACAACCTTTAGTTTGGTGGATGTAATCTGGAAACAAAACAACAACATAACACAAGAATACCATCGACTATGATAAGACAGAATGATGACAAATCTGAAATATCAAAATAAATTATAATATTAACATGAAACTGTTACAATCTCACCCATGAGGTACTTCAAGTGTTATTGACTTCACTTGCCTTTCACCAAGACTATGGGAGAAACTTTACAATTACACCTCTTAATGGCTTCTTCAACACACCTTTAAACTGATGGCTTCCTTCACACACTTCCTACAATATTTCTCACTACTTCCTTCTATGCTAAATGAGGGGGGGTGGCCTCTCTATTTATAGAACTTCTAGGCTTATCCATCTTATCTCTAAGATAGGATAAGAAATCCACTCTGACGAATCATATTCCATACCTTAACTCTTATCTGTACATGTAAGCTTATCTGTTAAGATAAGATAAACCTTATCATTTTACATGGGTTCCACATTTTTAGACTTTTTACAAATAAAATACACAAAATATTTATGACCTCACTCCTTGTCTTTATTACCAATATAATATTTCTAATTCCTAATCATGTAGACCCTACTTCTCTAATTACCCAAACTTTGACATTTTAACATTACCGGACCACTTACGACAAATATTTACTTTTTACAACATTCCTATTGTACTTTGATTGTTACCGTACTCCACATTATTGGCGGCACCGTACTGATGGCACCGTTATCTTCTATCAGACGCTACTACTAATTATACTTAACAACATCATATTCCTAATACATACATTAATGAAATAGAATTTATGGAGGAAAATTTTAGTGTCGACAAGTCCTACCTTATGTTAGTTTCCAATCACATTGTCTATAAAAAAGCATCATCGGACATTTAGATCCTCCCATTTTATCGGTGTGCATATACAAAACTTCACATAATCATTTATAATCGCTAAGTGCACTCATCTCCTTTTGTTTTCAAGTTTGTATCTTGTTTAGTACATCATTTACAAGTATTAATGCATTATTATGATATTGGTAATTTATTTTGGAAGTTAATTTATCAAAATAACCTTATGGTGTTAATCCTTACATCCTTTTCTTTGTACTCATTTCACAATTATTAGATTTCATATAATGTAGTTAGGGTGTAAATACGTTGTGTAGGTGAATTTTATTTTTTCTTTCATCAATGATGGAGTATTAATAAGAACATCACCATCACCATCATCATCATACAAAGCTGAAGATTCTAGAGGGGTGAAATGCTCATAAGATTGAACATCTCATCGAAATAGAACATCATGTGTTATAAGGTAATATAGTTAATAATCCTTCACATCCTCATGTAGATAGTTCAAATGATCAGTTGAATATTCTTTCCATGGACTTCATTTATCATCAGGAATAAAATCCCAAGCCTCACTTCTAAAACTTAGAATGTGGAAACATCAAGTTTGGTATGGAACCATGCTTCCTCATGTGTAATTTTTTATACTACCTTTTGGGGTATGCGGTTTGAAGTGTATTTGGAAAAATTGAATCCTTCATCCAAGAATTTAGATTACATGTTCTTATACTGAATCATACAATTTTCCATTTCCCTCAAAGTCATATTTCTCCTTTCAAGAAAAACCATTTTGTTGAGTAATTTAGGGAATTGTGTACGATGTTCAATACCATGATCAATATAAAAGTTATTAAAATACTTATTGGCATATTTCCCATTATCTATGTATATATTTTAAATTGGAAGAGAGATTTGTTTCTCAAAAATTTATTGAATACAATAGTGTGTTCAAGTACATCACTTTTATATTATATAAAGTACAATAAAACCTAGCATTACAAGTCATCACTAAATTAGAGAACATACTTAGTCCCTAAAAAAGAGTAGGAAGGGACATGCGTTTAATATACACCGACTCAAAGGGATTCATATCTCATAAATATTTACCTATTAGAAAAGTATCTAAATGATTTTTTCTAAGTAAAAATCTCTACAAATACCATCTACAAAAAAAGACCAAGTAGGTAGACCAAACAATAAATGTTGTGAACTAATATGTTACAAATATCTATATTTCAAGTCTCCAAACTATTCATGCCACATTTTTATTATTGAATAAAAATGAGAAATGATATATTTCCTTAAAGAATACTCAAAATCATCAAATACATATAGACATGAACTATGGTCAACACTATATGAAAAAATCACAACCACTAGTTTCTTCAAATATATGACTAGAACATTATGAGGAGAGAACTCCATAGTCTTCCCACTTCTAGAATGAAAAATATGATAAATGGAGATAATATTTTTGGAGATATAATGAACTAAGATTACATAATTGATGCATCCCTCCTATATTTGCATAGTTTTTAAAGACAAAATATATAACTTTTTGGAACCCCTAAATGTTAAATGTGAAGCGTTGCTAGTTTTCCATGGATTGAGTTGCTTATGTATGTGTGTCATGTGATGAGTAACATTTGAATCTAGAATCTGATTATATTTAGATGCAATCAATGCACAAGTTGAAATTTCTTGTCCTTTTTCCTTGGGAGAATAAATAGGAAATATTATGTTGTTCTATTTCAATGCTTCATAAAATGCTTTCATCCTATACCAATACTCTTATAAACGACTTGATGTTCCACAAAAGGTAATATTCTTGTGAGTCTTATTTTTATTTGTAGAGGTTGAATCTTTAGATTTATCTGCAACTAGGCTTGGTGTATTTAGATGTGTACTCAAAAGAAGGTTGACTGGTTATTATATAATTATTGGGTTCTACCTTTAGATTTGTCTTACATTTTCTCTTATATGTATTAATCACCCGTGCCTTTGAAATAGGAAGGACATAAATTTGAGAAAGATCTTATTATTCCTAGTGAGTCGCTCATAACATATATCAAATGAGGGAATCTTGTAGGTATGACCTAAGGAATCTATGGTGGAGTAAAAGGTAAAAAAAGACTATGTATGGACCCTTGAACTTAGAAAAAATGAGAAAAACACAATATCCATCCTTTTGTCCTTACAAAAAGATTCTAATCAGAAATAATGGACTTAAAATTTTTTTAAAGTCTTTAATGGATAGAAAATATATGGATGTGAGATAGTAAAATTTGACATCCAATC
This sequence comes from Taxus wallichiana var. yunnanensis, assembly GCA_018340775.1. NCBI lineage: Eukaryota > Viridiplantae > Streptophyta > Pinopsida > Cupressales > Taxaceae > Taxus > Taxus wallichiana. Next base: position 762,107,246 of record CM031244.1, read on the forward strand.
AGTAAAGCACTAAATTTAGTGCTTTTTCCAAAAACAATATTAAATTTTTTTATCCCACATGGATTTTAGAGTTTTCAATCCATAATTTGAAACAAAAACTATGGAAAAATACACAATAATGAGCCTCATGGCTTCATCTTGTTTGTTCTTGTACGCAAATTTCTCATATTCCTTTTGAAACACCACAAACCCTTATATATAAATAATTGTGCCATCGTATGTTTTCATGTGTCATTATTTTGTGAAATTAAGAGATCAATAGTCTTAGATTCAACTATGGCATAGTGCAGAAGCTCTCAAAAAATCTAAAATTATCTAGAAATATTGAAGTCTCAAAAAGTACCACTAAGAGACCAAATCACCACTTGAGCCAAAATTAAAGTTTGTTGTAGAGTTAGAGATATACATTTAGGTTAAATTTTATGTCAAATAGACCACCTTTAGTTTTTACACAAATTTTAAAATGACCAAAATGTGTTGTACATTGGATGAATTAACGCCTGCCATAGAATATTTTTTTTGGGTTGAGATACACCTTTGGTAAAATTTTAGGTCAATTTGAATGTTTTTTCATGAATTTCAAGGTGGCCAAACATTGATATTTAAACTTTGATTCAACATTTGATAGAAGGAAATTTTGTTGTAAATGTTGAGCTCTATCTTTCGGTAGAATTTTAGATCGAAATAGAAAATTCTAATTTTTATGATTCTAAAAGTCGCCGAAAATTGCCTAAATAGGAATAAAAATATGTGTTTATATGACCAAAGGATCCATGTTTGATTTGGAATCACTAGGATAAGATGTTTTTTATCTTTAGGATCTTTAATATAATGATCATATTCATAAAGAGCGAACCAAGTCAATGTTTAAAGCCAATATGGAAGATTCCATCCTACATTTAGCTATACTATCTCATCTTCAAGGTATTAGAGAGCAACTTCCCGTGGTATTTGCTTGCTTACCAATGCACCACAAAGTCAAGTGATAGAAAAGGTTCCTATTGGGAATAATAAATATCCTATGCACTTCCTATATACCATGAGGCATGTGAAAGATAAAAAATGTACGCATTTTTGTATAAGACTTGGGTATTGGGGGAATTCTCCTCACTTGAGATAATAATGAGTCAACTTAACCAATGATGATAACTTTATGTGAGTATTACAACTTCGAATATAATTTTAACCTATGGAATTCATAAGAAACATAAATTAATTTTTAGTACCCCACTTCGTTCACCAATTTCTAATCAACCCGGATCCTATGAAGGTTATGTAAGAGAATAATATTAGTTATCGAGAGAATGCCACTAGATTTAGATATAAATTAGAGAAAAAACTAAAATAATCAAACTTAGTGAAGACATGTAGAAAAAGATGAAATTTGCGCGAGATCTAATCGAATACCTACGAAAAATTTGAAAACCTATAAATCTCATGTTTAACCCGCATGTAAAAAAAGGTGAATATTCTATTTCTCCGGTACCATATTAAATTTGTGAGTATTTTCAAGAATATTTGTAGAACCATAACATATTCACCTAAATATATACATATACTATAAATCAATTAAAGCTAAAAAAAAAGACATAACACAAATAACACAAATTTATAATCTAGGTAGCACTACTACTTTTTATTAAAATATCCCACTTTAATTCACCAAAGTATACTCATAACTCTCTTTTGAAATGAATACGTCAGAAACTAGATCTCTTTGTTTTTATAAAAACAAGTAGAGACTATTATTAGGTTTTGTAGAGTAATTAGCTTGAAAAATAAGTTCACTTTAATATGTTTAAAAGTTGATCGGGTAAATAAATTGATTGATAATTTTTTTGTAAAAATGTTTATCATTATTTATGAATTAAATTACAATTAAATATTATAAGTGTATTTTGATCACATACAATGATGTATGGTTTATTAAATACACTAATAAATATAATAAATTCTTTGTAAATTATTACTATGTACCAAAGTTACGTTTACTTAGAAATTTAGTTATTCCACTAATTATGTTTAGTTTGTGCACATGTCTCATAAAATGTGCATTTATGCCTACTCAATTCACATGTGTTATCACCCTTATTCGAGGTGCCACCTTTAGTGGTTCCAATATGAAAATAGGATATAACACTTGTTGTAGTTATATATACCTCACATATGTACATTATATATGAATTTTGGAAAATAATTTTTGCAATTCATTTTGTAGGAAATATAATTTTGTATCTTTACAAATTAAGTTTCCATCTCGATGTGAGCCATACTACAAGATTTTTAATCTTGTGGGCATCTACCAATCTCTCATGGTATTAGAGCCTTGGATTTTGTAGTGTTTTTTGTGAATTTGTAAATTTTTTTAATCAAAACATAATGAAATTTGTGGAAGAGAATAGGAAACTAAAATGATGAAATTATTTTATGCATACCTTCATTTCTAACAAGGACACCCACATACATTCATTACTGACACAAAATTATGGATATACAATACTAGATTGATTTATTGGAATGAAACTTACTTGCATATGGTCCACTTTTGAATATTACCCCTACACCTACTAAATATGACTTGTTAGTATTCGAGCATGTTATTGTTGCTTCTAATGTTGCATCTTATTCAATATCAAATATTCATGTTCTTTACACTTTGTGAGCATGATGATTTTGTTATTGAATCGATGCTCCTACTCTGCACATGTTTCTTGTACCATTCTTGATCGTCTTCTTACTTAAATAGATCTTTTGAGTACATCCTATATGATTTGGTTCTTGCATGCTCAATTATATAGGAGTCCTTAGTAGAGGTATTGATAAACATTAACATGATATTAATTCCCATATCCTACGTATTAAGTTGAACTCTCACCATAGAATTTGTTTTGACATAGGTACTTAATTGGGATCATTTAATGATAGACATTTAATTTTTGTTCGCTACACCATTCCTTGGGATATTGAGAAATACATACACACTAACACACCTTCAACCAAGCTTGAGAACCGTGATATTTCAGTTTTTATACATGATCAACCTTGTACACATTAAGATGTTTCCTCGTATGCATTGATAGTTCATTTTCACCAAATAATATATAGAAATATTCATCCACAATTTATATTAATCTAGGATGGATATCATATTAACCTTAGTGGTGTCAAAAAATTTCTTTGATAGGAATCTACAAAACAGGTTCATCCACCATTTATCTTATTGCACCACACATTGCTTCTCTTTCCTCTTGATGCTTCATTAGTGAGCTCTCTTCTTAGCAATTGTAGAGAAAATCTCTTGCTTTATTCTTGAGAAATATATTGTATATGCATTTTTAGACTTTGAATTGAGGCATTTTATAGTCTCCTTCATATTGTATCCGAGCTTTCTCTCCTTCTAAAGTATATCAATTTTGGTGTTTATAGTGTCATCTTGTCCATGTTTGAGTAGTGGATAAATATGTAAATGTCTACATCCTTTCCACCCATTCAAAATTTTTGAGGGGTATGTAGTGAGATAATAATTTTATTTTGGGGATGTTGATTGTAACTTGCATCTACTATAGGAAGTCATTTTGTTGGTGTTGATTTTCCCTTGCACCTACTTCAAGTAGGTATATGGTAGAATATTATATTTTTTAAACTTATTTGATAGATTAGTAGTTTCCTTTTATATAACTATATTGGTGCATACATTGTCTCTTTGTTGGTGTTTAAGAATTGGATTCATTCCACTCATACAATTTTATTTTTTTCACATTTTTGTCATTTAATGTTATAACACATCTAACACCTTCCTCATTGATGGATTTCATCCTATCCAATGCTTCAAAAAATGTCAAAAAATTAAGAAGTGAGCCAACACAAGTGCTCGTGCACCCATCTTTGGCCAAAAATGTAAAAATAAAATAAAAAAGTGAGCCAACATAGGCACCTAGGTGCCCATGCTACCCATCATAGGTGCTCCCATGAGTTCATAGGCATACCCAAATTGTGCGAGACCATAGCGTTTTCTCTCGATGTCGAAACGACTCCATTTTTTCTGTTGAAAGGTATTGAAGAAAGCTACACAATGGTAACATTAATTTTGGCTTTAGATTTACCAAAAATTTATGGTTTATCATTTTTTAAATGGCTTGCATACAATGAAGCCTGTATCACCTGCATTATCCTTAACATCAAAATTGGTCCTCCAAAACCATATTTCTGATGTTCTTGCTTGTTTTTGTCTCAAAAGACATGCAGATCATCGTGATCTACCTCCATTAACAAAGTTGGGTCTACTTATTATGTCGATACTCCCGCTGTGTTGACTTTCAGTAACCGTGTGTCATAATTCACGAATTCTTTCCATGGGACTACTTGTGTCCTCTTTTTTTCCCTCACATGTGTAATTGCTTGGGGCATCATTTTAACCCTTTTCATTATGTAACGAACATTCGTAAATCAGTAGATTGATAACAAAAATGTGTGTGCAACACATTGTTTGTTTGAGTATATGTGATTGTGCTTGTTTCTTTATTAGGTTAGTTGGTTTACTTTCTCATATTGTATTGCATTGTGTATGTTGCATTAAGTTAAGCATCGTTTTACTTACTCGTATTGCATTGTATTATGTATGTTGCATTGAGTTAAGCATCGTTTTAATTTCTCGTATTGCATTGCATTGCGTATGTTGCTTGGAGTTATGTAGCAATGGATAAATGTTAGTAATTTAGTTTTTCATGTTATCTTACATTTTTGTTCATTTCAATAAAGGGCGATGATGTAGACCTAGGGGAAAAATGATATAAATAGGTTGCTTCTTGAAATTTTGGATGCAAAGATTGGGCTTGTCCTATATTATCCATTAATCATTTCTTCTCCATTATCATTTATTACCATTACTAATTTTTCTTCCAAATCAATTGGAATAATAAACAACCACATTTATCCCTATCCTTATTTATTCTCAATACCAAAGGGTTTAACGCCTTTCGATCCATTTTCTTCTATCCATTTCAAATCATATTTTCAATCGTTGATTGACTTATTCTATCACACACTTGACACTCGAGGGGAATCCTTCATCTTGCTAATTTTTCTTAAAAATTTACCTAATTTACGCTTGTCTACTATGTTTGAAGTGAAGTCACTAACTTCACCTCAAACAGAGCAAATATAGACACCTAAATTCCATTTTGCAATCTTATTGTTAAAATGCATGCAAACCACTCCTATTCTTCCCAATTCCATTTTATTAGGTACTCTTTGCTAATTAACTAACGTTCCTTTCCAATTTATCTAATTAACACCACGTTGTTGATTGCATAACCCCTTTCACATTCGGATGCCACTTTACGGTGAATCACAAGCCAAAATCCTCTTGAAACAAATAATTAGTGTTTTTATTCTAATTAAGCCTATTTTCCCCTTGTTTTGGTCAATATACCCTAGTATTGACTTAAACCCCTCTTCTAACCACTCAAAATCACCCCATTAACCTCCACAATGTTTGTAAAGCTTCAAAGCTTATCCTAACCTCCTAGTTTACCCATAAGCAATTGATTAAGGCTCCACACCTCTTAATCACTTGGTAATTCACTAATTGTGATTAGCAAGGTCCAATCATGATTATCAATTCTAATCTAATTTGGGGCTTTCAGTCCCACATGCACCAAAATACAAGTCTCTCCCAAAAGGAAAACTATAAAAAATGGTGCACCTCATTCCTTTATACTTTACACCATGGTTTGATTTGCATCTCTTATAATAAATATGATTTATAGCCAAGCTCAATCCTTTCTTAAAGCCTTCAATAGGGTTAGTAGATGAATATCCAAAATGACCAAGTAGTCATTTGAAGAGGCCATTTCACCTTGTTTAGAGTAGCAACCATAACCATTTGATTTCCCTCTTAGATCTATTTAGGCCCATGTAAGGTAATTCAAGCATATTAGTAGACATGTTTAGTTAGATTTTGTATTTTATTCATACTAGTTAAGCATTCTTTTAAGCTTCTATCTTAATGTTACATTCCTAGACTTAGAATCTTAGCCAGGATGGATAGAAATGATGTTAGCTTTCCTTTTTAGTCATGCAATTTGCTTTGTAAAGTTTAGGGTGCTTTCATTTGGCATGCCCGGTGGGAAAATATCCCATTGCATTAATTTTTAAGCTTTTTAACTTAGTTTTAAAGTTTTTCATTTCAAAGATTTAGATTAGTTTCAAGTTTCCTAGATTAATTTCAATTTTTCTAGTTTAATTTCAAGATTTTTATATTAATTTTCTCAAGCTTTTTAGATTAATTTCAAATTTTTAGAGTAATTTTCAAAATTTTAGATCAATTTCAATTTTTAAAATTTTTTTCAACTAGATTAGTGGTAGAAGTTGTGTTTTCTTAATTTTTGCAGGGTATAAGGAGGTGAAGATCTGTAAAAATTCCCTCAAAATACCAAATATTGGACCTTTTTCAAGAAATCTTCTCAAAACAACATTCATCAAAGCATTTAGATATGTTAGACAAGGACTAGTTTTATAAAAATGAATACCTTAAATTATTGGTACATTTTCCTCCAAGTTTATGTTGGAATATGTATTCCACTTCAATACCTTTCAATGCAAAAATGAGTTGTTTTGAGGTCGGGAGAAAAATTTATGCCCTTCGGAAGATAGGTTGAGCATCTACAAGAAAAAGGTGCATGTGCATGACTATGAGTGCATGTGCCAATGGAAGCGCTTTGTGCATCATTGACTATGTGAAAGATGACAGAGGGCATACGTGCATGACTGTGAGCACTTGTGCACTAGTAGGGGCGCTTGTGCATCAAGGTAAAATTTTCTCAAAATTCTAGAACTTCAATTTTATGATTCTATCAGCTTTTAAGTTTTTGTCAAATTATTGATTTTAGAGCAATATCCCTAAAAATTATCCTATGGTTTGATAAAGTTCTTTTGAGTAAATTGGGCTAGGGTTTGAGGAGTGATTGTTTCACCCTCATTTTGACTAAGAATAATGTGCTAACATGGTTTTCAAGTGTGTTTCATGTACATGGAAGTATACCTACTTTGACTCATGGAGTTTCTTAGATCTAAGGTGGAGTAGTTCTCTAGAGGCATAAAAAGGGCTATTTTAGCCATTTTGTTGCAAAAGAATACCCTTTAGATAATGATTTCAAGGGATAAATCCATTTAGGAGTTTTCTAGAGGATTATTTAAGATATCAAAGGTAGTTTCAAAGAATTCTACGGGGCTATATGGTGTCGGGAGACATTCAAGCAAAATAGGATCAATGTAGGTGTAGGGAATAATAGCTTCAACAGAGAAAGTGGACTTGTCCTAAATATTTTGGGAGTTCTGGGAGGAGTTGTAATATAAAAAATAGGAAATGGAAATATCTTGAAATTCTCCACATGATAGACACATCAATTTTGGTAACAATATTTTGTGATATTTTGAGTCACTGCAGTTTCCCCTTTGAGCCAAAAGAGTGATTGGGCCTAAAAATCAAATTGAAATCATACTTTACTTTTTAAAATAGTTGGAATGATATCCTAAGGTATATTGGATTCAAAATCATATAATTTTTTCCTCCAAACTCCATATTTTCTCTTGGGGTGAAAAAGTACTCCTCATGTTCTAATTACAAGTTGACATGATGACATCAACATGGTTTTCAAGATTGAGTGCAATTTTCACCCTCAACCATAAATTTTCCTTTTTCCCTTGGTTCAAGGGGACAATGGGGACAAAAAAGTGTGACCCCCTATTGGTGAGTTATGTTTCATCACTTAAAATCTTGTAACTTGTCTCCTAGACTCACTTTACATGTGCAACTTAAAATCTAGCCCCCTCATACTGATGCATGGACCCTTAGTGAAATTTTTTAGGTTATGTATCCCTCTTTCATTGTACCAAAATAAAATGGGATAGAGGAAAATAAAGTGCACTCTCCTTATTGGAATTATATTTTCGTCAGTTAAGACTTATAACTTGGTGTATTAGGAACAAGTGAAACTCAAAATCAGGCCCCCTCATGATGAATTGAGAGATGGAAAATTTTTCACCCTTATCTATCCCATTTACATTGTCACAACATCCAAGGGGATATTCGAGACAAAAATGTGCCTCCCTCCTTGGAACTAGCTTACGGTCACATGTAAAACCTAATTTTAGCTCCCGAGAGCTTGTTTTCATCCCTTTCATCTTTCTCACATGAAACCAGATGATCCCACTTTTCATAATCTAGTAAAAAGAAAATTTTGGCCCTCTTATATCCAATTTCTTCATACATTTCCTATTTTCTAGGGTGTAACTCCACCTCCAACCCCGACTAACCCTGGTTAAGCCTGTTTGGGTTAAACATGAGTTAAAGTGCTTGAGAGGGAGAAATGGTTAAATAAAACACTTAGCCATTTTTTTATACATTTAAAATTGAAAATCCACCCCAAACTCATATCCATGATATTATTTTGCTGAAATTTTTTTAAACATCTTCATACCTAAAAATGGAAAGTTGCTCATTTCTCTAAAACCATTCATCCAATTTCCATGAGATTTTAACATGTCCTATTATAAAAATTCCCTTATATTGATACAAACATTACATACATTGGTGTCATGTAAAATTTTTAATAGCTAGAGTAAAATTTCAGCCAATATACTTGCCTTTTCAGATCTACGAAGTTTTGGCGATTGAAAACCTCTAAAAATTGGAGCAAAGGATCCCTGAGAAAAAACCTAAAATTTTGAGACTAGTTTTATTCCATTATGACACCCAAAGGTCCACCTTCTAAAAATAGTAAGTTATGACATGTCCTCTCAATCTAAAAATAGTAAGTTTTAGAAACAAAAAAATTTTAGTGTCACCATCACTCCTTGCAAGTCAAAAACACTAAAAAGTGACAATTTTGGAAACTTACTAAAAATATCCATCGGAATAGGACCTGCTAAAAATAGAAAGTGTTGGGATTAGGGTTGAATCATTCATATCCATTCATATATTTCCTATTTCACTAATTTAAAGAATCATGAAGGTCAAATACTTGGAGTGGAACCAATTTCAATATTGAACATTGAATATCCCAATGTGGGTGAAATTGACACAAAGCAACGATTATAGGTGAGAATTGTGAACATGTGGAAGAAAAGAAATTATCAAGTGGGTTATTTAGATTAGGTGGTCATCCTTTGTCTATTCAAAGCATTGAGCTAATCCTAGCTTGTGCACAACATTATGATCCAGATTCAAGGATACTTCTAACAGATGAAAATTCCATTCTTGTAGTCCTCACACCAAAAGGTATTTCTCAATGCATGTAAATTCCTACCTATAATAACATGGTAATAATCACTCAATATTTTTCCTCACAGAATGGGAAAGAACAAACTCATACTTACAGGCATTGGTAGTTGGTTTATATCCCTAAGACTTGGTCTAAGTGAATTTCATGAAACATACATAGATGCAATTATCTATGAATTTGAATCCCTAAGACTTGGTCCCAATGTGAATTTCATGAAGCATACTTAGATGAAATTATCCTACTGAATAGGGTGATGGGAGAAGAAACCAAAAATGACTTTCAAGATTGATGGATCAATTCATTCTAGCATTCACGTAAGAAGATCAAATAATTGATTGGGGAAATAATAAACAATAACATTCATCGGCAACTCTTTTTAGCTTGTCTACCTATAATAATTTCACCATGAATTCCTATCTAGTGTATGCCCTCACATACACAAGGCTTTATGAGGTCTCTCCACTGCACCTAATGTGCCACAGAAGTCACCAACCTATGAAAAATACCCACAACTCACATATCAAGAAAGTAACTCACACTTCTCTAGGGTGAATGATGCATTCACCATGTATGTCATAAGGTTAATTGAAGGCAATCCTAAATGGAGAATATCATCTCAAGTAGTTGGGTTGATCAAGAAATATGGAAGTTACTTCATTTAGTTTCCCACCTTCACCTATCTTAGGGTTGGAGGATTTGATCTTGTACCTCATAGGATAATAAGGTACTCGAGTGACAAGATCATCATAATTGAGTTATGTAGGTAGTTATCCCATGTTCACACTAGGTGCAAGAGTGTAAAGAAGAAAGGTGTATCTAGTAAATGATCCCAGATGATCCCACTTTTCATAATCTAGTAAAAAGAAAATTTTGGTACCCCTTATATCCAATTTCTTCATACATTTCCTATTTTTCTAGGCGTAACTCCACCTCCAACCCCGACTAACCCCGGTTAAGCCTGTTTAGGTTAAACATGAGTTAAAGTGCTTGAGAGGGAGAAATGGTTAAATAAAACACTTAGCCATTTTTTTATACATTTAAAATTGAAAATCCACCCCAAACTTATATCCATGATATTATTTTGCTGAAATTTTTCAAACACCTTCATACCTAAAAATGGAAAGTTGCTCATATCTCTAAAACCCCTCATCCAATTTCCATGAGATTTTAACAACATGTCCTATTCTAAAAAATTCCCTTATATTGATACAAACATTACATCCATTGGTGCCATGTAAAATTTTTCATAGCTAGAGTAAAATTTCAGCCAATACACTTGCCTTTTTAGATGTATGAAATTTTGGCAATGAAAACCTCTAAAAATTGGAGCAGAGGATCCCGAGAAAAACCTAAACTTTTGAGACTAGTTTCATTCCATTCTAACACCCAAAGGTCCACCTTCTAAAAATAGTAAGTTATGACATGTCATCTCAATTTAAAAAATATTAAGTTTTAGAAACAAAATAATTTTAGTGTCACCGTCACTCTTTGTAAGTCAAAAACACTAAAAAGTGACAATTTTGAAAACTTACTAAAAATATTCATCCGGAATATGACCTGCTAAAAATAGAAAGTGTTGGGATTAGGGTTGAATCATTCATACCCATTCATATCTTTACTATTTCACTAATTTAAAGAATCATGAAGGTCAAATACTTGGGTCTGGAACCAATTTCAATATTGAACATTGAATATCCCAATGTGGGTGAAAGTGATGTGACACACATAGACCTAGAAGATTTGAAAGCAAGGATTATAGGTGAGCATTGTGAACATGTGGAAGAAAAGAAATTATCAAGTGGGTTATTCAGATTAGGTGGTCATCCTTTATCTATTCAAAGCATTGAGCTAGTCCTAGCTTGTGCACAACATTTTGATCAGATTTAAAGATACTTCTAACAGATGAAAATTCCATTCTTATAGTCCTCACACCAAAATTTATTTCTCAATGCATGTAAATTCCTATAGGTCTATAATAACATGGTAAATATCACTCATTAGTTTTCCTCACAATAATGTGAAAGAACAAACTCATACTTATAGGGATTGGTAGTTGGTTTATATCCCTAAGACTTGGTCCTCAAGTGAATTTCATGAAACATACATAGATGCAATTATCCTATGAATTGAATCCCTAAGACTTGGTCCCAAAGTGAATTTCATGAAGCATACTTAGATGCAATTGTCCTACTGAATAGGGTGATGGGAGAAGAAACCAAAAATGACTTCCAATATCGATGGATTAGTTCATTCTAGTGTTCATAAGAAGATCAAATGATTGATTGGGGGAAAATCATAAGTAATAACATTCATCAAGCAATCTTGCGCAGCTTGTCCACCTATAATAATTTCACCATGAATTCCTATCTAGTGTATGCCCTCACATACATAAGGCCTTTCTAAGGTCTCTCCACTGCACCTAATGTGCCACAAAAGTCACCAACCTATGAAAAATACCCACAACTCACATTTCAAGAAAGTAACTCACACTTCTCTAGGGTGAATGATGCATTCACCATGTATTTCATAAAGTTAATTGAATACAATCATAAATAGAGAATACCATATCAAGTAGTTGGGTTAATCAAGAAATATGGAAGTTACTTCATTTAGTTTCCCACCTTCACCTATCTCAGGGTTGAAGGATTTGATCTTGTACCTCACAGGATACTAAGGTACTCGAGTGACAAGATCATCATAATTGAGTTATGTAGATAGTTATCCCATGTTCACATTAGGTGTAAGAGTGCAAAGAAGAAAGGTGTATCCTTTCCTATTTCTCTAGGTAATCTACTCATGCAAGAGTATCACAAATGTAGTAAACATCAAAATTCCTTCACACTTTGAATTTGTATTCCTACGTGTCTCGCATGACTTTGACACTATGAAGAATCCTAAGACTTTCCTCCTCTACCATGTGTACATCATATTCCATAAATTGAGGACTATTAGGATAATTACACTCATGAATTTGAGTCAGGAAATGAGACTACATGAGAATAATAGTGGATAAGTTGTGGTACTTCAAATTTGACTGGTTCGTAGAAGGAATGAAAGATGATAGATCATACCTATTTGATTATGAATATTAAGCAGTAAAATATTCTCTTCAACCTACCCCATAGAATATTTGAGAGTCTGGTGACATCAAGGAAAGAACCATGGTAGTGATTCAGAGGTCAAAATATTGGTTTAAATGGAAGAGGGATTCTTTATTGAATTTGGTGGCCAATTATCTTCGTTTAGGAAAATGTCTCTTACCTTTTCCCTCAAGGCACATGAAAAGGACACAAAATCTACTCATTTGGAGGAATATTCCAAGAGGAATCTTGTGGAAACTGAGTGCATTGAATTTTATCCCACTAGGAAGCTTCATAGGAAGGAAAAAGTCAAAGAATATCTTGTGGATCCACTTGAATTAGGGGAAATTGATCCATCAAAATATCCTAATCATCCCTACAATCCAAGTGTTTCCTCTCAGTAGCTAAGTCACTTGATCTTGGGAAATCCCTAGTTCCTTATCAAGTGCCTAAGAGTTCCCTTATGCCTAAATTTGTGTCCACACCAGTTGAGACCTTCCCATGGGTACAAGAGTTTGCTTAGAGGAGAGTCAAGAATGGTGCAACAAGCCATGACACCTAACTTTGAGGCCATCTCAAAGTACATCAAAACCAAGCATACTAAGAAAGCATAAACAAATTCTCATTTCTTCACCAAGGCTTCTAGATCTCAGTATGTGGAAGTTACACATTTGAAAGTTGTTAAGCCTATGGGAGAAATGACACATGATGATTATGAGCTCACTAGGATTTCCTTAGGACAAACCACTTATGAGAGAGATGTGCACCTATTCAAAGATTTTGAATCCTGATTTCTTATAAGAAATGAAGAAAATAAACATAATTTGGAGTAATTGGAAGAACATGTAAGGACCCTCACTTCCTATGTACAATAATTTCTAGAACCCAATGCAAAGTGCTCCTTCCTCCTGGCCGAGGTTATCTCACCAATAAATAGTTTTGATTCTCAAGTGATCAAGAGATATCAAGGATACATTGTTGGCCATTTTGTCTAATTTTGTCATTAATGTCAAATTTCATTGATGGAAAAGGGATTCAATAGTATTTAGGATTCTCCATAAGTTCTTAATCAAGGTCAAACATGAAGGTTGATTGGTAGTGTCTAGTTTTGGTGAAGTTGTTATGGAATTTTAGCATGATGAAAACAAGTATGGTTATGGTATGAGTTCCAAAAGTTATTATGAGGTATATCATGATTATTATGATGTGGAAAATGTGTCTAAGTGTCTCGTCATTAGATGTTATCATGGTCATTTCATGAGATGTTATGGTTGATTCAGTCATTAAAGGCTTATTCCTACACCTAGTGCATGGTGCATGAGTGAGTAACATGAGAAATAGAGCATGGAAAACATAGTGAAGCATATGGATCATATCTTGAGGTTTTACATCATGTGTTGAAGGTGTATCAGTTAGTATTCAGCTGGAAAGTGTATGTATGAGGTCCTTAAGAAGTAAGATAGTGAGAACAAGACATATAAACATAGGTAAGTCTAAGTAGTTGAAAGTTTTAGATGTGTGTAGACTAAAATGAGAGTTTTGAAAGTTGAGAATATTTTCATGGTGCTTCAGGAAAATTTTAGGTCAAGAGGTTGCATACAAATCAAGAAAATGGATTTTTGGCAAAACCAAGCTCTTCGAAGGTAAAACTAGCTCGATGGGTGAAGTTTTTTTTCTCACCCACATGTGTGGGTTATTCATGGGATCCTGATGCTTTTGGGGATGTTTTTTCATTTATTTTAGAGTTTTTTTAAAAATAATGAGTTTATTTGGTCATACCATTTTTATGAACAATCGTTAAGAAGTCGATAGGTCAAAACCCTAACTAAAACCCTCCTAGAAAAGTGATATGGAAGAAACAAGTTTTATGGTATTTAAATGAAGTTGGAAAGAAAAATTGATGCATCGGTGTTATAGAGGATTATGTAGGGATCATTTTGGTGGTGGTTTCATGTTCCAACTATTTCAGGAAGTAGGAGAAAACCCTAGTTTTGTGGAGATTTGTAGTTTTAGGGCTGAGATGGAAGCTTTAGAATGAAAAGTGAATTATTCCAGAATCCTTGGGATATTTTCTAGATTACCATGAAAATTTTTAGGTAGCTTCAGTGGATAAAATGGAATATACAGGTCCTTAAAGTATCCCTACCACTTTTGGCCTATAAGGGCTAAAACCTTGTCTTGTGACTTGAGGTGTGTTTTATAGAAATTCTTGTTGTTATAACTATATATGATCATGGATAGTTGATAGAGCCCTAACATGATATGTTGAAGTTCTTTATTTTATCTAGAGAGGTGGTTTCTTGTTGAAACCCTAATGGCCTAGTTAACCCCGTTTGGATTGCCAAAATAGGTGACTAAAACAAGTGTGCTTGGTTGGTTTTCTCCATGTGAAATATGCATGTGATGAATTGAATATGTGTGTTAGGTACCTAATGAAGTGTTACAAGTGATTTCAGTTCTTGGAAGTTACATTGAATTTGTTTGTGCATGTTTCTCTCAATAATAGTTCTTGAATCCTTGGAGCTTGAATGAGCTATTTTTCAAAATTGAACTAATTGGAGGCCTTGTACTATGTTTTGATGAATGAAGTGAGTTGTTACAAAAATTATATTTAGAGATATTTTAAATGGTATACTATTGAACCTTGATGATGAATTTTTCTATGACAAGTTTCTTGTTTTATGGGACTGAATTATGGGTGCTTGAAGACCTAGTTGTACATGTTTGCTCTTGGTGTGTTTCATGGTGGAGATAACAGTTGAGGTTTGTTATTTTTGGTGATGCTGAGAAATTTTATTTTATTTTTTTGGAGCTTCTTGAGTCATAAAATAGCTAGAGTGTTCCTTGAATGTCATGATTCATTCGTTAGAGATGAAGACCTTGTTTTGAGCTTGTTTGAGTTGCCTTGTGCTAGTTGGTGTGTCTTGACCATTTCCGAACTACTTAGGTCCTTTAGAGTGATTTATATGATTTTTTAATATATATTTTTGTGTTGGTATGACTGACCTATATGGTCATGGCTGACCTAGGAGTGTTTATGAGCTAGAGTCAAGTATAAAAGCATGTTATATTAGCTCATTGTGACTAGTTGAGATAATGGGGATGTGAGCGAGCTATAGAAGAAGGAAGAAGAGCTTAGAGGGGTCAAGGATAGAGATGAGAAGAGGTTAATAACATGTGTACAAGGTCATTAAACCTAATTAGGAAATGAAAGGGCATATTTGAGTGAGTTGGGATAGAGCTTGTTTTGAGAGGGTTTGAATATGGGGCTGAATTTGTGATCACCATCAATCATTGTAGCAACATATCATCATTGGTCAACCATTTCATGTGGATAGGTGGGTGCTTTTTTATTTATGGGGTTGCATCCTCCTTGTAGGATTGGTGTCCTACTAAACTAGGGGTTAACGTTCTTTGTGGGATTGGTGTCTCACTAAACAAATCTTGCTTGATGTGTAATATTCTTACAAGTCCTTTGTTATGAGTAATATTAACAAATGTTTTAGTGGGTTTTCTTAACCTTAAGGATTTCCCACAGATATCTAGTGTCATGTTTTCTCTCTCTTTTTTCATGTACTTGTAAATGTTTGATACACACTTAATAAGCTCATATGGTTTATGGATGATTGAATAAATGGTTTGAATGTAATGGAAAATGAAGTAAAAATTTTAGGATTAATTCACCCCCTTAGTCCATTGTGATTATAACAATCAATATCGAGTTAGGTCGTTATGTGCAAGTTTAAAAACTTAAAGGATATCCTCTTGAAGAACAAATTGTTTGGTCAAAATGGGAGAAGATATTTTGTCATATCAAGGTCCTATTTTCAATGGAAATAACTATGCCCTATGGAGATTCAGAATGAAGGTACATCTAAGTTCTCTTGGTTATGAAGTTGATGTTGGATACATTGATTCATCAGACCCATGGAAGAAATTTCCAAGGATATCATTTTTGGTGCTTTAGAAGAATGTGTAAGTTCATGGTTGTAGAGTGTGTTTCAAATAAGGAGTTATGGGAAAAGTTGGAATACTTGTATGAAGATATCAGTCCTTCTAGTGGTAGTGAAAATGATGTTACAAGCAGTTCAAAAGGAAAAAATGGTATCAATAATTCTAATGAAGAAAAGGTAGAAGAAGTGAATTTAGAAGACATGTAAGTTGATTTAGTGCTCAAAGAAGAAATAATATCAAGCTTCAATCAATCATCAAGGATCTTGAAGATGTAATGAAGAATCTAAAAGAATATCTAAATCAGGTCTCTAACATGATGAAAACTTATGAAAATTTTGAGAAAAGCACAAAAAATATTGATGATTTACTGAGCTATCAAAGGTCCTCTAATGAAAAATCAGGTTTGGGGTACAAAGAATAATAAAGACATGCTACATCAATTCAAGGACCCACTTTGAAAAGAGGATTAAAGTACTCAATGGAACATCTAAGACAACCCAATTCTTTAAAGTTCACAAGAAAGTTCAATGGTGTTTATTATTATTGTAATATATTTGGTCATAGAGCTAGGGGTTGTAGGAGGAAGAATCATACTTTGATTGAGTTTGGAATAGAGTTGTGTATGCTATTCTCTTACACCTAGTGTGATTTTGAGAACCAAAAGCATCTCTAAACCATTATTTTTGCTTCTTGCATGAGTGAGTAGGAGCAATTATCATTCATTTTGTGTTTAAGAGAATAAACCTTCATTTTTTACATGTGCTTGATCTTTTAGTTTAAGATATTTTCACTTAATAAAGAAATCAAGGCTAAAATTTGCACATGCTCTTCCCTTACACATAGTGTGATCTTGGGAATCAAAAGAAATTTTAGTATTTTCATTAAAAAGAACTTGGATGAATTGGGAATAAACATTTTTTTGCAAAGTTTGATGGTAGTTAGCTGATTTACAAGCATTTTTCATTTCTATTTTCTTATGATATTGTGAATCTATTTTGAAACTACTAACCATTTTATGAAGGTGTAGTGCCCACCTTCCTGGACACTATTTATATACCGATCCCGACACTATTGGTCATATTTTGGACATTATCATGTTTTGATGTAGTATGATGTGTATATGCTAGATCATGCATTTCTATGGACATTATTATGTTTTGCTTAGTATGATGGTTAGATGTTAGACTATGGATTAATATTGATCGGATTAAGTTATTATGCTTGATGATCATTGAGACATTATTATTATGTGGATGATGATATACTAGTTGACATGGACGGGTTATTGATGTTGATTTTACACATGCGACATTGATATTACGAATAGCTCTAATATAGAGATCTATTGGATGATAATATAGTTGCAAATTGAATTTAAATGATAAATGTTAAATTCTTGATATTGTTGTGATTTGGATTTAATAATTGTATTTTCTTATATCATTTGGATGTTCTGATATGGCCACGAGGCCGAAGGGGTATTTTGCATTTTATAGGTTAAAAATCACAACAATGTCGGGGGACTGGAGACTAACCATATTGGAATTCTATGTGAGATCAACAAGGTCACCATGGCAACTATGTTTGATTGGTGTGTTGTGTTATGTTAGGACTCCCCATGGGGGATTTCCATTATTGTGACCATGGGGCATATGTGTGTTTTATTTGTATGTTCCCTTTTATTATTGTTGTGTGTATTTTTTTTGTAAGGTGTTCTTTCTTTTAATTAATTTAAATGTGATAGTTTAATGTGGGAGTCATATAGTTAATTTTTAATTAAAATAATTGGGATGAGGGATGTAAGAATTAAAGTTGTAGTCAAAATTAATAATTAAATTTGATTTATAACCTTATGATAAATAAATAAATCTTTGTGTCAAAGATTATAATAAATAAATGTCATAGATATTAATGCATGTGTAAGAGGATGTAAAAGAGTGTGTAAGTTACCTTGTAAGGATGTGTAAGAATTTGTAAGAGTTGTAAGGCAGATTTTGGAAGGTCAAACACTCCATCTCTTTTGAAATTCGAAATCTACCTTGGAGGACAAATTTGGAGGCTTGTGGGACAAGTTAAACTTGTCCCACACCTCTCAAAAACCTCCACCAACCATGCCTATGGTCTTGGAGTCAAAATAAATCTATTTTATTATGTTTTGATATGATTTTGTGTAAGAATTGATTGCTATTGTCTTACAAATTTTTAATGCATTCCTTTTGGAGTATGGGCTAAATTGAAGTATGTAAGTGGTTTGTCATTCTCATTTATTGTGATTTATTTGTTGATGTTGATCCTTTCTTGGGGTTGAGGAAAAATGATGTGGCATCCCACTTGGAATCCACATCATCCTCTCCCCACCCTCTCCTTTAAAAATTCAAATTCCTCCTCATTTTGGGGTTGTTGAAACTTTGTTATTGCACTCTTGGGTCGAATTTTCTCTTGCCTTTGGAGCTTGCTTTGTGGAAGGAGCTTGGATTGATTCACATGCTTGTACATTGCTGTTTTGGGACTATTTTTGAGCATTAAAGACTGCCATGTTGGAAAACAAATCTCCATAATGGAGAGGTAGGCTCTTGCCCTTTTACTTGTTGTTTTTCCTCTTTCTTGCATGCAATATTGAATGGTTTTGTGTTTGCATTCTTGGATGGATGGGTAGAATGCTTAGGGAAAGGTGTAGGGAGAAGACTATGAGGTTTTATCAGAGGAGGGATAAGGGATTGCCAAGGGCACTTGTCTTGTGGAGGGAGTGTTGGTTTGGGATCCACCTAGGAAAAGAATATGCTTGCATTTCTTACTTTTGGGGGGGGGATAAGCATAAGGGATAAATTTGGAGGAGGGATAAGGTTTATGGGTTTTGTTATGATTTTGGTGGGTTGTTTTGGTGGATGCCCAAATTTCAACAAGGGAGGCATAAGGAGACCTCCATAGATCTTGCTCTTGTTTGGCTTGCTTGCTTGAAGAAGCCTTTGTTTTTTTGTGTTGTTTTTGATGTAGTTGTGAACTACATCTTGATTGAATTATGTGTCTTTTGAATGTGAAAGAAGCCTTGTTGCTATGTGTTGATGTTCATACCTTATTCCAATATGGTTAGGGCTCGGGGGCCAATGGGGAAAGATGGCTTCTCTTTTCCCATTGGGTATCTTGGTTGGGTGGAGAGCGTTGCCTTTCCCCCTTCCTTGTTGTGATCAGAGTTGCGAAGAAGATGAAAGAAGGTAAAATCAGCATGTTGCTGTTTGGAGGAGAAAAACTACAGTTTGACAGTCATCTCCTTGAGTAAAATTGAATGTAACCCTTCCCACTTAGAGTGGATGAATGTATTGATATTGAAATGTGAAGTGTTTACATTGAAATTGGAAGTTGTAATTGATTTGAGAAATGTAGAGAAGAAATACAATTCTCTGTTTTACTTTGGAAAGAAATGTAATTGATATTCTATACTTTGTATTTTGAAATGTGAAAATCAATCAAATTGGAAAGGAATTCAATTGTAAAGTTATTTGAATGACCAATAAATAATGGTATTGTTTCTTTTAACATTGGTATGGAAATGTATGCTAGATTGTATTGTTGTCCATGAATGAAATTCTGTTTTGAAAAAGAAATAGAATCCTTTGTTTTGGAATGTTGAAAAAGATGCATATGGAATGAAAAAACAATGTTATTTTTTTTTCCTTGCAAAGATGTATTTTGAAGTTGAAATCAAAAATTTAGTTCCATTTAAAATTGATGGATGATTTAAGAAAAATTGTAATTGATTAAGTTAGAAAGTTATGTTATGAACATTCAAAGACAAATGGCTAAATCAATTTAAAGGAATAACTCAACTGTCTCAAAGTTCAAATCGGCATCTTCCTTTTTAAATAAAATGAGCAATTCAACTTTATACTCAACAATAAATTACGAAACTTGAAATTTATACTTAGGAAGACTTGAGGAATCCAAATTCACTAAAACAGTCAAGAATAAATCTCCAAAACTCAAAGAATTTCAATTCGGAGCTTGTATGGTCGTTTTTTTCCGTCAACTATCAAAAAATTGCAAACTTGTATAAATGAACAAATTGACTTCACTAAAGCACTCTAAACCTCCCCTAGACTAGTCCTCCATGTCTGTTTAACATGTTGAGGGAAGGAGGAGTTCAAATTTAATCAAATTGACAATTGGAAAAAATTACCAGTTTTGAATTTAAAGCCTGCAGATTGTTTTCTTAAAATTGACCCTCAAAACTTTATCAAAATCCAAAATTGATTATTTCTATGCAAAGAGGACTCGAGAGATTTCCGGAAAGTCCTTGTTTGCCCAAAATGGAGTTCCCTATCAAAATTTATGGCCATTTGAAGTTTTTACTTCAAAATGGCCAACTAAAAATAAATCTAACTATATTAAAATCAAAATTTGAACTTTGGAAAAATTTCCCCAAAAGTCCGCCACCCCGCAAACCCTTCAACCAATCAGAAGTTGCCACATGGAACTTTGGAGGGTGGACTCACCTTGAAAACTTAACTTTTGAAAAATTTGCTCTTGGGAAAATTTTCCCAATTTTCTCCGCAACTCTGCGGCCCCATGACAATCACGTGCTGACACATGGCATGGCAGGCACGAAAGAAAATTTGAAACCTTAACTTTTTGCCTTTTGGGAAAAATTTTACTTTTTCCTCCGCAGCCCTACTCCCTCGCAACCAATGGGGTGTTGACATGTGTTCAGGTGGACACACAGCCCTTGCAAATCATTTGGCCTTTAAAACCCTTTTGGCGCAAAACTTTAAATTCCCTCCATTGCTCCACCGACCCGTGTCCAATCACCGGATGCCACGTGGAATTTTGGTGATGGTGGAGGAGGAAAGGAAAAATTTCCTTTAGAAAACCTTAGGTTTGGACCTAGGGAAAAATCTGAAATTTTTTCCCCGCAACCAATAGCCTCTCGACACGTGGCATGGGGATTTCCTCGGCGGAGGCGCGCATCCAATTTTTCCTTTGGGCGTTTGGCCTAAATTCCCAAAATCCTTAAATGTTCCACTGCTCTCGCTCTTCCCCATGCCAATCGGATGGTGCCACGTGTCCCCTTCATTGACCCCGTGGGCGCGTGGAGGCATTTTGTGCATTGCGCCTAAGGAAGGGAAAATTTCTCCCGAAAACTCCACCACCCCATAACTTGAGTTTTATTGGGAGTTAGGAGGACTTATTTATATGGTTGGAAAGGTGAGAAAATTTCCTATCCAATGAGAATAATTTAGGTAAGTTTTGATGACTCTAAATGTGAGAAAAACCTAGTTGAAGTTCTGATCCTGTTAGAGAGCAGGCATGGGGGTAAATTGCTCCCTGAACCTAAGTAAGACATGTAACCCTAAAAATTGAGCCTTATGAATTGTTATAAGTTGTAAATGGAAATATTGTGTTGGGTAATTAGAATATATTTTGGAACCTGTTAGTTCAAATGATGTCTTCTGCAACTTGGTTGTAGACTCTTCTAATTAAAAAAATATATATTCCATAATTTTTCCCAACTAATTTCTAGTTTGTTTCTGGTCTCAAGTGGTTATTTGAAGTGGGAATTACAGGAAGGGCATAATGCTATTCAAATAAAGGAGGACTTAAAAATTCTAACTACACGTGTGATTGTAGGTTTCAAAAGGAGTGTGACAAAAACCACATTGAGTATAAAAGATAAAAAATAGACCATAATCATCATATTGTATTTGTAGATTTTGGTGAAGAGCTAAGGCTCTTACGCTCAACTAGGACATAACCCCTTTGGCATAATAATTAAGCTACAACAATGGGATTGGTCATAGGAACCCTAAATTATTTCACACAAGAGGTAACCTTGTGAACGAAAGCAGAAAGTTCTCCACACTACCAACTTGTCTAGTACACCTTGGTGAGATTAGCGTAAAAGATATCGTATCATGACCCCGGTGAAAGTATAATTTAATGAAATTCAGTTCTCATTATCTGACGGGGGGTAAAGTAAAGCCAAGATACTCCCAAATTAGTCAATGTGACTTTTTGGGTAAATCGAGCTCGCTCTAGATATCTTGTGACACCTAGAGAGAGAACCACCTAGGAAGATTGCCGACTTGGAGCCATTGATTTTGTCTTAGATGGTATACTTGAGAGCTCTCACAAAGTAGATTCAATGTCTTGTTTTTGGAACAAGGGAAAAATCTCTTAAATTTGAAACCACGTGATTTTCATCACAAAATCTACTTAGTGTCATTTTGTCCTAGTTTTTCACTTGTCCTAAGACAAGGTGAAACTCTGCCAAAATAACACCAAGTTTATTTCAACACCACTTGGTCTACACCCTTGTTTTCTTGTTGCCCATTTTTGGACAAAAGGAAACAACATATACAGATATCTTGCTAGATATCACGTGTCCACCACTTTTGTATTCTACTTGCGTGACTAGGTTGCAATGTTAGAGCACAAGTGTTGAAAGTGTGCATGGTATGTACTCATGATCTAGTAGGCCCCCTTGTCTCAAAAACCCATATTTGAGACTTATTATCATCATAGTTAGGTTATTTCATCCTTGTCTTCTTTTTGAGTTGTTACGCTTCCCACATTATAGCCATATAATTGAGATATTTATGTCTTGTTTCCATTGTGAAATTAGGCCTAAATCTCTATATTGTAGAGTTACGTTATTCACATGCATAACAATTTCTTGTTATACTTAGACGTAGTTTTTACATCCTAAATTTGTCTTGAGTTTTGTGAGTGTTGAGGATACATTGTTAGCATCACGATAACATCATTTTGACACTAGAAATATTACTTTCCCAAAATCTTGGTTCACGTGTCCAAATAGTGTTGTTACGTTGCTCACATTGTTATCATCCATTTTACGAGACTTGGACTTTGTTAGTGTTTAGAAACTAGTTTTTAGTATATCTTGTTAGAAGATCATGTCAACATTCTCTTATCATTTAGGCCTTGTTTGTTACAAACTTGACCTAATTGGTGATGTTGTGTTGTCACTATTTGGTTGCAAACCTATCTAGATGAAATCTTAGTAAATAAACTATTTAGTGTAACTAAATTTTGAGCGTTATACATCATATATTATTCAAAGAAAACTTGTGTCATATATTACCTTATTAGGGTAGCTTGTTCGTTATTATTTAGTTCATACATTCATTTTGACCTATCACTTTTGTGACTATTCTATACTCACCTTGTTTTAACAACTTAGGGTCATTACGCTACACAAATTTAACTAAGGTCCCTTTTTAGTAAACCTTAGTGGAAATTATTCGCGTTGTATTTCCTATCTTGAGTATTCCTACTACGAGGATGGGATCCCAAAGATTAGGAATCGATATATTTGGAGGTGAAAACTTTATTTTAGAGGATAATGTCATGGTTGACCATAGTGGTGGAGAGGAAGAATCTCCTCGTGTGAATATGGAGCTTCATCTCGCCCATTTTGACTGATTACATTTTTCAAAACAAACATGAGGTTCTTATGCGTGTTATGGAACTAGGAGCTAGGTTACCTCCCATGGTGGACCCTTCTCTCATTTCTGCAATGGTTTGAGGGGAAGAGGAAGTGGAACATCCTAGTCACCATATAGATGATATATTAAACCTAGGTCACGCCTCTACTTTTGCATGAAAAATAATGAGGAAGTACCTTTTGAAAACAATGGAGACTATCATTTTCCTCCTATTAAAATTCATTGTGAAGACCATGAAGAACATGTTCATCATGCACAACCTCCTCCTAACAAAGATCGTAATGAAATACCCATTCAAGAGGTTATGTTAGAACAACAGGTCCAAGCCCTCACTTGTCAATTGGAAAGTTTGGCTTCACATATACAAAAGGAACAACCAAAAGTTGTGAAACAAACTATACCAAAGGAAAAACCTAAAGCTTCATTTTACAAATTCCCAATAAACACTCCTCGACGGGAGACACGAAAGGATCCTTATGAGGAATTTTCATTGAAAATCGAGGTGGGCATACACCTAGGCTTAACCCTTTGTATAGACCTACACCGCCACCCACAAGATCCACTTTTTAATCAAGAGTGGTCAATAATGAAGAACACCCTTCAAGCATTACGAGAGGGCCAAACTGGTAACAATAACAAGAAGTATTGGTTCGATGAGTTATGTCCTTACCCATTTGACAAATCCATGTTGTAGGTACCTTTCCCAAGACATTTTGATTTTCCAAAATTTGATAAATATAAGGGAAAAGGTGACCCTGGATTATATTAAATACTTTTATTTAGCATGTTAAGAGGTGGCATTCAACGAAAATTATCTTATGCACTTGTTTCCATGAAGTTTAGGAGTAGCATAGTTTGTGCATATCCTTAAGGGATCCATATCAACATGGCCAAAACTAGAAGAGAGTTTTGTGACAATGCTTCTCTTTCAATATAGAATATGATGTTACCATGTTATTTCTCTAAAATGCCAATCAACGAAACAACGAAAACTTCAATGCATTTTTACAAATATGGATAGGGTTAGCTAGTCATTTCCCTTGCTCCCTACCTAAAAAGTAGCTGATAAGAATATTTGTTCCCAACATCCATCCGAACATTACATTCCACTTGAAAATGCATTGTGGTAACATGTTTGAAGAGGTAATAGAAAAAGGGAGTCAAATTGAAAATGCATTGTTAGCTAGGGGGACTTTAAAACCTTTCTCCCACGAACACAATGATTCTAAATCTAATGATAAAATAAATTTTGTTCCTAATAGAAACAAAAATGTTGTTAGTGATGGGATAGTAGAATCTAAATGGGTGCAAGCCATGCATAATCAAACACTTTTTGAAACTTGCAAAGCATAATGCACCCATCAAGTATAAACGTTGCACTTTTACTCCTCTATTTGAATCCATATCATCTATACTAAAATAATTAGAGGCCATAAACATGGTAAAATACCCTAAAACACAACCCTATGGGGATGATACACCTAAACCATCATGGTTTAGGGAGAATGAATTTTGTGAGTTTCACCACGTAAAAGGTCATAAAATAGACAAGTTTTTAAGATTAAAACACTATATTCAAGACCTAGTCAACAACGGTGATATTGAAGTAGATTCCGTTGTAGCTACAAAATATCCAAATGAAAAACTAGGTATCTTCAAAAAGCCTTTTCCCAATCACGAAGAAAAGAAAATTTAGATCAGGGACAATCATCTCATAATAAGAATGCTAACTATATGTTAAACAAAGACCATTTTGATTCCCTGATAGGTTGTGTTGACCCCTCATTGAGAAAATCAATACAATTAGAATCAAGACAAGAGAGTGTGTTGTGGCAACATGGTAGGCTCACCTCGTTATAAATTCTAAACCTACTCCCCCTCCTCCTCAAGAGAGTCACTATGATGTGTTAGATCAACTAGAAAAAACTACGGCTAATATTTCCATCTTAGACCTTCTAAATATATCTAGTGTCCATAAGGATATACTGTACAAAACCTTACAGGGATCAGGAGTATCCATTGATGTTGACCCAACACATTTGCAAGCCATGGTAGCACAACTTGTTCCTTTGGAACACATAACCTTTACTAGAAGCCTTAGTTGAAGATCCTTCACATAACCTACCATTGCATATTGAGGTTATCATCAAATGTAAGAAGGTTAAGAGAGTGCTTGTGGATGGTGGATTGGGTCTTAACATATGTACTCTTAAACTAGTCCACCAACTAGGCTGCATAGAAGATGATCTAGAAACAAAGGTCATCACCATTAAGGCATATGAAAATGAAGAACAAAATCAATTTGGAATGATCACTTTCTCATTAGAAGTGGGTCCCATAACACATGATACAAAGTTCCACATCTTGGACCTGGAACTCCCTTACAATATCTTTCTCGGTCGCCCATGGATTCACACCATGTAGGTCATGCCATCAACGTATCATCAATGTTTAAAGTTGCAATATGAGGGAAAAACACTCACCATATAGGGGACCTCAACATTTTTCTCATTATAGAGCATTGTCGAGATTTTTCCCTACAATCTATGAGTGTCCATCTACGAGAGATCAATATTCCTATCCACTCGGAGGCCCCACACTTCGCTAGTGGATCTAAATACCATGTCTATTAATGAAAATGGTGCTTCCACCTCAAAAACTCCTTTGTCTACATGGGAGATGAAGTTTAAGCCAAGTAGTTATGGAGAGTATGATCTACAACAATCCCTAATGGTTCAAAATGGTTCGCTTTATCGGCGTAAGCGCATGGTAAGCCATGTTTCAAAGTCCAAAGATCAAGATAGGCTTACCCTTTTAAGAACTTTACTCTTAAAATTCTGCAATTAGATAGAAGATGATAAGGTTTGGGGTATGGACAAGAATAGTGCCCATTAGAAAATACCCAAAATGATGATGTATGATTCTCACTCTTGGTATCCCTTCTTCCATACGATAATGGTAAGCATTCAAAAATATCAAATTCACCTTTAGTTTTCAACCCCTTATTACCCTCAAGGTAATCGTAGGATGAAGATTCCAACAAAACCTTAATTCATATTATGGAGAAAATGGTGAATACGGGGCCATTAAAGCTCTTATAATTACCCACGACCCTAACTAGGCATTCAAAATTCTATCCACTCCTATAGGTGCAAATCCATATTCTTTATTATTTAGTTCGAGAAGTCATAGTTTTCCTTTAGAGATGAAAGATCCTTTAGATTCGAGTAAGGATTTACGAATGAAGAGGAGGACTATAGAGTAGCTAAACTAGTAGAGTTGGAGCTATTGGACGAGAAACACCTTCGTGCCCTCAATCTCCTAAAAGTGTATCATCACTCATGAGTATGGACGGAGCTACAAGAAAAGGTCATACCTCGTGAGTTTGAGGTATGAGACATGGTGTTAAAAAGAATCATAGAAAGAACACAAATAAAGATAGAGAAAAGAAAGGGAAATTTGAGCCCAAATGGCTAGGACCATAAATTTTGGTTGCCAAGTTAGAGTTCAAGTGCATATAAGATGGCCTAAGATGGCCAAGTAAAAGACCCATGAACGTAATGCATCTTAAGCACTTATATGCTTAAGTATGGGGTCTCTATAGAATACCAAGAAAAGTAAAACAAAAAAATATAAAAATAGAAAAGAAAAATAAAAATAAAGATGAGTACGCTCCAATAGTGAAAACCATGCAAAGTGGAGGACTTTGGACAAGTCCTTTCCTATATGTGAAAATGGGGATGAATCACGGCACTAATGGAGGGTCCATTGTTCACAATAATATCTAGGTTTAAGGACTGCGAAAACCACGGATAGTTAAGTTGATCTTTACCTTTGTCTCGAGCCCCTTGTGAGCCTATCCTTCTTTGCCATGATCCGGCTAATCTAACCTTTTGAGTGTGGAAAATTTAACATTGAATGAACCCACCTCACATTGGGAAATCTTCGCAACATCATCACTTCTGGTAAATATACCACATGGCATTCTAGAAGTATGCTTTATGTACATCCCATCTAACTTCACTGGGGGCATCCATGTTTCTTTATTTCCAATTTATTAGAGTATTTGCTTTGGAAAATGTTGATAAAACATCAAAAATATTCATATAACTTTTGAAAATCCCAAAACATACAAATGTGTTCCTTGAAAAAAAAAAAACATTCAAAAACATTTCGTAGAAAACTCCAAAACAATAGAAAATTGTCTTAGAAATAAAGACCAAAAACAACAAAAAACGTCCCAAAATGTCCCACAAAAAAAATTAATAGTTTGCTTACTTTTAGTTGTTGGTTTGTATGGTTTTTAGTTGCATTACTTATTTTGTATTGTGTACTATAGATTAAATTCACTTGCTTACTTAGATTGAATGTTACTTTCATCTGTAGTTAGGGCATTAAATTTACTTTATATTACATACTTGTAAATAAATGTGTTTCTTTGATTATATTTGTTTAAAACTTGTGCTTGTTAATTTTTACTTGTACATTGTGTTATCATTTCATCATCATATCACACATATCCATCACATCTATACATCATATATATAAAAATATTGCTAAGTCTACATCATGCATGTATACATGGGATAATCATCAAATGTATCACCAATGGGGCAAGAGGGGTTGCGCATGATCACAAATCTATCCCCCACACCAATATCAAAAATATAAACATGTTTTACTCAAAGTATCTCATTAACATACAATATGATATCAGCTAAGGCTATCTCATAATCTAACATGTGATACAAACATAAAGAAAAAATAAGCATGATATCTCATACAACATGTGATACATCGGTAATCCATCTATCATCATATATATCATCAAAATATAAGTGTCCATATACATCTGATATAACAAGTCATCATGGGCATCTATACAAAAAAAGTGCCTTCATCACAAGGCATGATAAAAAAAATAATATACATACATCCGTATAAAAGTATGCCTTCATCATGAGGTGGTACACCAAAAATAAAGTAATACATCTGGCATGTCAATAAGAAATTCAACCATGACTCTCACCCATGTTGGGCTGCCTAGTCCAAGAAGACTGCTAGGTGGGGGCATCCGAGGTGCTAAACGAGTAGAAGGAGCTGCATTGGACATCTTATTAAGCAACCCAGTTGGATTGACCCATGCTGCGTTTGAGGCCTCCTTTCCGAAGGACCCTCTACGGATCACACTGATCGGGATGGTCTATGGGATCTGGATCGGGACCTGCTTCCTACTATATGACTATACTCAAGAACTATCTCGATCGGCCGGAACAAGCGTAGTACTGCATCCTATAGTAAGTGGCCTCACCTGCTACAGTAGCACTATGACCAATCATCAGCTGCATCCCCAAGGATGTATCTTCCTTGCAGTGTATCATGCTCTACCCTAATGCTTTGGCTAGCTATCTATCCCATCTATGACTTGATGATCACTCTCTCCTGCCATAATCTAATCTCACTCTACCTGTAGTTGTAGGCTATCCTATAGCACTCTCAATCCCACTCTCACTGTAGCTGATCTCACTCTACCCGTAGCTGATCTCACTCTACTATAGCCTGATCTCTCTCTTCCTGGGACTGTAGGCTATCTACCATCACTCGATCTCACTCTGAAAAGGCCTAATCTCACTCTTCTATCTTGACATCTCTATATAGCTCTATCACAAGCTAGTCCCCATTTGTAAGGGCTTGATCCTCTCAAAAATGGCCTGATCCCTCTCAACTACCATCTGAAGATGCAAAGCTTTCACACCAGTTGAAGCCAGTTGTTACAAGGAGGAAATAACTTGTGTATACTTGGTACAACTGGTACCTAGTATAACTCATCTGTATATCATGTCATCCTATATATCCTACATATCTCATGTATATGGTATATTTAACATGCTCATGTATATATCTTGCATATATCTGCTATATATATGCATAGCCTGTGCATCCTGTGTATCTGAATATCTAGAAAATCATCCTCCATATCCTCATCATGTCAGTCCCCTCCTCCACCCCCGGTGGGTATGTGTCGTGGACTCACGTGAGGGGGTGATAAAGGTCCCTGCACTAGATCTCTGCAATGGTACCCCCATATATGGTACTACTATCTCTGTGCCATGTGCCTCTGCCTCTACTGGTGGATCTAGAGCCTGCTCATCATGCTCTGCTATGATCAATATCTCTTGAGGAATGAAGAAAATGATGTGGAAACACTAGCGCATACCACATTGCATAATCTGGTGTAGTACCCGGATCTACTATCTATGTGCCTGTTGTACCCAAGGTTGTGAGACTACCTCTAAAAAGCTAGCAAGGGCTCGGTCCAACCTAATCCATGGTCCCATGTCAAAAATCTCTCTATAGCGGCGCGTACCACATCTCATCACCAGGAATCCCCTAGATAAGACCAAGCTGGCACTGAACTTGGTCCACCCTATACCACTCTAAGACGTGGCTCCTGCTCCCAATAATAAAGTGATCTCCGCCATCCCTAACTCATCTCGCATCCCCTGTGGCCACTGATATAAGCCTTGTATGGTCACCAAGTAATCATGTGGGGTTATAGCTCATCAAATGCTATTGCGGAAGTAATTGGTATCCCCCTATGGCTATGAAACATCATCTCCATTAGAACCCAACCCATGAGAGAAGGATCTCCAAGAACTGAGCTCTCAATGCTCCTAAAGGACGTCAATGGCAATGTGGTCCCAAGCCCAAATCTGTAGCAAAGTAGTAGGGCCCAGTGTCCTCTGACCATGATAAGCTATCAAATGTAAGTCAAAATATAAGTGAGCAGTATACACTGACCCCAATAGTAGAATCTTCCCTGAAGTAGGTCGTGGATCACTCTAATGAGACCCAGGGAGAATCAAGCACCAATCTTATAGGCAGCAACACGCCGCTGACAAGAGCTAATAGGTATATAGGGACCCATCCTAGCCATGTGTCGGCCATGCATCTCCTAACCACACAATCATCAAGCCTCGGTGGGGAATGTCAGTCAATCCAAATATCATGGCTATATAATGCTCAACTCAGCAAGGAGACCACCATCGTAGGTAATCAAACGGACCCTAGATCGGAACTCGCAGATCCGCCACACATCCTCTAGTGTCATGCTCATCTCACCTGTCAGAAGTTAGAAGGTTTGACTCTCACTATGCCATCTCTCAGCTAAGGTTGTGAGTAAACTATGATCAAAAGAGATATGGGGCATGTGAGCTATGTAAGATAAACTTGTCACCTCCAAGGTAATCTCTAGGAAGACCCGGTCGAAACGTCCAAGCATCGCCTCAAAAGTATGAAGTCGTGCATGTCGCTCCTCCCGCATCCCTAGTGCATCCAAATACAACTGCAGAGCCAGATAAGTCAATTGTTGTAGTCTATTTTTCTATTCTACCATGCAATTTCTTCTAAAAAGGTCTAAATTTAGTGTGTTATTCTTCTATTTTCATCGTTAAATTTCTCTATGGTTCACATTTTTTTCTTCTATGGGGTTTTTAAAAAAAAGCTAAGTTTTTGGCCTAAAAAGTAGTTTTAAGAGTGCCTTTCATGCGTAAACACCCCTCCCTGTGTGTGCACTAACACCAAGCTCTAGCATGGGTGCATGTGCACTCTCCGCACATCAAAAAAAAAAAAAAAAAATAATAAAGTGGCTCAACCACAGTGCCACACCCTGGCTGCCCATGCTAGCTCAAAATTGCAAAAATTCACCAAAGTGGCTCAAACACAGTGCTCCCAAGTTCCCATGCTTGGCCAACTAAAGTGCAAAAAAAAATCAAAGTGGCTCAACACAGCACCCAAGTGCACCCATCTTTGGCCAACTACATGCACGTAAAACCCAAAGTGGCTCATGCAGTGCACCCATCCATGCCAAATGCCAAAATGCTAAAATGCTAAAGTGGCTAAAGCAAGACGCAAAGCGCCTGTGCACCCATGTTGGCCAAAAAAGTTTCCAACCAAAAATGCCAAAGTGGCTCAAGACAGTGCCCATGCCCATGTTAGCCAACAATGCAAAAAATGTCAAAGTGGCTCAAACAGTGCTAGGTGCCAAAATGCCAACCAAATGCTAAAAATGCAAAGTGTCTCAAATGCACCTCCAGGTGCCCATGTTTGTGCCAAAAAAAAAAATGCCAAAATGGCCAAGTGGCTTAAAGTGCATGTAGTCCCATGTTGGCCAAAAAAGTAAAAAAATGTGCTAAAGTGGCTCAGCACAAGGTGTGCCAGGTGCCACCCATGTTGGCAACAAAATGCTAAAAAATCTATCAAATTGGCTCAGCACAAGCACCCAAGCACCCATGCTGGCCAAAAAAAAAAAAAAAAATGTCAAAGGGGCTCAACATAGTGCCAGGCACCGGGCATCCCATTGGGAAAGTAAAAAAAAAAAAAAAAAAAAAAATGGCTCAACAGTGCTAGCAGGCGCCCATGCCCATGGCAAGTAAACCAAAAAAAAAAAAAAAAAATAGCTCAAGATAGTGCCTGTGCACCCATCTTTGGCACAAAATTTCATAAAAAGAAAATAAGTTGCTCAACATAGGCACCCAACACCCATGCTGGCAAGGAAAACAATTTTTTTACAAACACACCTAACATAGGTGCCCCCAATTTTGCCCCTAAATTTTACCTAAAAATGCATATTTTCCGTTAAAAATTAAAAAATTGAACTACTAGGGTAAAAGAGAGAATTGGGTACCAGTGGTCCATCCGTTGGAAGTCTCAAGTAGTCCCTCACGAGGTCTGCACGATGCCTTCGATTCACTACTCACCATTTCCTCTTGTAGGTCAGAGCTCAATTTAGTAGTCAAATGATAAGCAAATGTGGTAAAATGACTTGCCGTGGTGGCTTATATACTCATTTCTACCTCCCGCGGTGTGTTTCTCACTCCCAAAGTGCCTCGAAACCATCGTGTATCTTCTAAAATTCCTCTAACACTAGCCGCGATGATTATTTTTAAAAATAATTATTTTTGACACGTTTTTACTATGTTGGGGCATATTTTTACTTCCCATGACCTTTTCTACTACCCGAGGCATTTTTTTGCCTTGCGGTCACTTTTAATGTTGTCTCGCGACTTCGTTATCTCTTCTAATAATATTTTCTTTAAAAAAAAAAATTATTAAAAATCCAAAAAAATGTAAAAATTAAAAAAATTTTTTACAAAAAAATGGTAAACAACATATATGCAGTTAAAACCTGTGTCAATTACATCATCCTCGCACGTTGAAATATGTCTTACAAAAGAGTCTTTCTATGGTTCTTGTTTTTTCTGGTCTCAAATGACTTGTGGATCATCGTAATCTACCCCCATTAACAAAATCTCTTGCATACTACGTCGGTACTCCCATGCAACAATGAGTGAGTTGTCGAGACTATATCGTAGTACATGAAGGTTTTTCCATAGGACTACTTGTGTCCTCCATTTTTCCCATTGCATGTGTTATTGCTTGGGGCATCATTTTTAACCCTTTTCGTTACAACACGAACATTTGGGAACTGCAGCTTGATAACAAAAACATGGGTGCAACACGTTATTTGTTTGAGTACGTGTGATTGTACTAGTTTCTCTGTTAGGTAGGTTGGTTTACTTTCTCGTATTGCATTGCATTTTGTATGTTGCATGGAGCTAAATGTCATTTTACTTTCTCGTATTGCATTGCATAATGTATGTTGCATGGAGTTATGTATTTTTAGTAGTAAACAATTGTTAGTAATTTAGCTTTTCATGTTATCTTACACTTTTGTTTATTTTAAATAAAGGCCGATGATGTAGACCTAGGGGAAAAATGATATAAACAAGTTGCTTATGGAAAGGTTGGATGCAAAGATTGGGCTTGTCCTATATTTCTCCATTAATCATTTCTTCTCCATTATCATTTATTACCATTACTAATTTTCTCCTAAAAACTCACTCTGGGGCAATAAACAACCACGTTTATCCCTATCCTTATTCCTTCTCAATACCTAAGGGTTTTGTGCCGTTTTGACCTATTTTCTTCTATCCATTTCAAATCATATTTTGATCGTCGATTGAATTTTTCTATCACCCACATCGACACTCGAGGGGCATCCTTCATCCTTCTAATTTTTCTTCAAAATTCCACTGTTTATGCTTGTCTACTATGTTTGAAGTGAAGTCACTAACTTCACCTCAAATAGGGGCAAATGTAGACACCTAAATTTCACTTTTGCAATCTTATTGCCAAAATGCACA
Organism: Taxus wallichiana var. yunnanensis; assembly: GCA_018340775.1. Lineage (NCBI taxonomy): Eukaryota > Viridiplantae > Streptophyta > Pinopsida > Cupressales > Taxaceae > Taxus > Taxus wallichiana. Next base: position 762,141,229 of record CM031244.1, read on the forward strand.
CAAACCACTCCTATTCTTCCCAATTCATTATAATTAGTACTCTTTGCTAATTAACTAACGTTTCTTGCCAATTTAGCCAATTAACACCACATTGTTGATTGCGTAACCCCTTTCGCATTCAGGATGCCACTTTATGGCGAATCGTAAGCCAAAATCCTCTTCAAAACAAACAATTAGTGATTATAGGCTAATTAAGCCTATTTTGCCCTTGATTTGGTCAATATACCCTAGTATTGACTCAAACCCCTCTTCCAACCACTCAAAATCACCCCATTCACCTCCACAACATCTCAGCAAGCTTCAAAATCTTATCCTAGCCTCCTAGTTGACCCTAAGTGGTTGATTAAGGCTCCACACCTCTTAATCACTTGGTAATTCACTAATTGTGATTAGCAAGGCCTAATCATGATTAGAAATTATAATCTAATTTGGGGCTTTTAGTCCCACATGCACCAAAATACAAGTTTCTCCCAAAAGGAAAACTATAAAAAGGGTGCACCTCATTCCTTTATACTTTACACCATGCTTTGATTTGCATCTCATATAATAAATATGATTTATAGCCAAGCTCAATCCTTTCTTAAAGCCTTCAATGGGGTTAGTAGATGGATATCCAAAATGACCAAGTAGTCATTTGGAGAGGCCATTTCACCTTGTTTGGAGTAGCAACCATAACCATTTGATTTCCCTCTTAGGTCTATTTAGGCCCATGTTAGGTAATTCAAGCATATTAGTAGGCATGTTTAGTTAGATTTTGTATTGTTTTCATACTAGTTAAGCATTCTTTTAAGCTTCTATATTAATGTTACATTCCTAGACTTAGAACCTTGTCTAGATTGATGGCAATGGTGTTATCTTTCCTTTTTTAGTCATGTAATTTTATTTGTAAAGTTTAGGTGCTTTCACCACCCATTAAATGTTTTAGGGGTATGTAGTGAGATAATAATTATATTTTGGGGATGTTTATTGTACCTTGCATCTACTATAGGAAGTGATTTTGTTGGTGTTGATTTTCCTTGCACCTACTTCAAGTAAGTATATGGTAGAATCTTATATTTTTAAAAATATTTGATAGATTAGTAGTTTCCTTTTAAATAACTATATCGGTGCATACATTGTCTCTTTGTTGGTGTTTAAGTAGTGGATTCATTCCACTCATACAATTTGAATGTTTTCACATTTTTTTGTCATTTAATGTTATAACACATCTAACACCTTCCTCATTAATGGATTTCATCCTATCCACTTTGCATCTTTAGTGATGGATTTCATCTCATCTAGTGTGTTATTCATGGATTTTAGTCCACTTAGTAAATTATGTGTGATATCTTTCATTCCATTGAGTCACCTTATTCATTATTGTTGCACTACTTGTGTGTTGTGATGTTTCTTGGGATACCTTGTAACATATCTAAGCACCTTCATACACCTTTTTTATCTATAATTTTTTAGAAACCTTGCGATGTATCATTTTCTCTAGTTTCACTCATTGTATCTCTATTTTGGGGAGGAGTGTTTCTTATGGTTCTCCTTTTATCTAGTTTATGAGGAATCATATTTATTGTACATGGGTACCTCATCAAGCCAAGTTGTTGGGAATTATTTTTAAAGGATTATTATCCTTATTTATTTTTATATACCTCCTTAAGTTGCACTTAATGGGAGTGTTGGTTCCTCATTTCAATGCCTAAGGTTAAGTTTACTTATAAAGTTAGGTATTCCCTTAATTATGTTTAGTGTGTGCACATGCCTTGCAAAGTGTGCATTTATGGCCACTCACCTCACATGTGCTATCATGTTTAGTGGAGGTGTAACCTAAATTGTCATCTTTAGTGGATGTGCTACCTTTAGTAGGGCCAACAAGAAAAGGGGAGATAAATCTTGTTGTAGCTATATATACCCTCATATATGTACAATGTAGATGAAATTTGGCAAATAATTTGTGTAATTCATTCTCAAGACAATATGTTTTTCTCTTTGTAAACTAATTTTTCAACTTGGTGTGAACCATACTAAAATATCTATAATCTTGTGGGAACTACCAATATTTCATAAATGTCGTATTTATAGGTGATCTCAAACCCTAAGGTTGTTCTTCCATGAAAACTCATTGCTTTATGTCTTCCCTTTCCCAAAACACAATGTCATAGGAATAGGTTCCTATGATGGTTTGGGATGGAGTTCCTCTTTCATATAAATATTAGAGGTGTGGATTTTCTAGGGGATGAGACATTAGATGCAATAAGGATTTGACAATGACACATTTAAGAGTTTGATCTCTAAAAGATATGATTTCCATCTAGTTACAAAATAGAACCTTGTTATTAAAGGCTAACTTTTGTTTGATTTTATTTGGATGAAGAAAATACTACTTAGATGTTGTAAGGTACATAACCTTGTGACATATCTTAATTTTGTAAGCTTATATGGATTTTTAAAAATCAATTGAAGAATCTTGTGGATTTTTTTTTTTTTTGTGATGGATCATGTTAAAGGTTAGTATTTTGCTTACTAAAGTTTTGGATATAGAATGCAACAAATTTGGGTAGTTGCAAGGAAGATGTGGAAAATGCATTGAACATATTTTATTCTATTTTGGACATTTGGATGTCTTTTCTAAAATAGGATGTGATGAAGTTCTCACTATTGGGTTATCTTTTGTAGTATTGTAAGAAACTTTGGTTTTTATCACGTTTTTATATGGTTATTTCCATTGTGATAAATTGAGTACCATGTAATTTGATATTGATGAATCTATTTTATAGCTCTTGTTAAAATAATTTATTGATAAAAATAAATGAAAAAATATTTGATATTAATTTACAATTTTAAAAATGATATATTGAATGCCATTCTATAGACTAAAAGAATAATTTTAAAATTATTAATAAAAATATGCACTATAGTAACATATTTCAAGTCTAGCTTAAAATGCAATGTTATTTACTTATTTTAGATTTAGTTTTTTTTATTTTTATTATTTAGGATTTTTATTGGGATCCCCTTATCTTCCTTACAATGTATATTTTAGAATTTAACGAGTCAATCTTAACCTTTCATGAACATCAATCTATAAAATAAATTAAATTAAATTACCAACAAAATCAAATTATTAAAATTAAAGTTTTGAATATTTTTTAGAAAATTAAACCTATTTAATGACCTTATTTGGACAACATGCAATCAAAGAAATATGATCTACTTTTGTAGAAAAATGGACACAAGGTGACTTGAGTCCTAATCGGACAAGTTTGATAATTAAAACACCCAAGTCCTCTATTTATTGGATGAATTTATTTCACATTCCTTTTCAGATTACTCTCTCTTTAAATGCATCATGTGATTCTTCTTCCACTATGATTAGTGAAATAGAAATAATAATAGTATTTGCATTGTAAAAATTGTTCTTTTCTAGGTTTCCATTTACTCGTTCCATCATAGCAAATAAATTATCAATATTTTCAACCAAGCCCAAATGAATATGTATCCTCCTTATCAAATGGGTTTTGGTCTAACCAGTGTGTATGATGGTGTAAAGGTGTTACCTAGCCATCCACTAGGGTTCTACTCCCAGGAGAAACCAATAAATAAGGGATGACATCGGGATTTCTCCCAGGGGAATTTGGTGGAATGGAAACCCTCAATCCTTGGAAACTTAGTCTAAGAATTTTGTGTAGCTAATCCCTACCATTTTGGATTCAATAAAAATGTATTATCCTTCATGGTAATTATTGCCTCTTCATCAAGGCCTTGACTATCGTTAAAAAGTAGTTGGAAAATAATATGTTGGGAAAGTAGATGAAAGATGTGGCGGGGTTTCTTCAAAAAAATCCTAGAAAAAAAGATAAAGGGAGGGAAGTATCTCATCCCAAATAATATAAATTTAAAGTTGAGAAAAATAGTATTTGGAAAGCACTAATCTAATAAATTAAAATTGAAAATGAAGGGTTGGTCAAAATGAAGAGTGCCTCACATAATGAGATTAAATTTATTCTTCAAGATGAACACTAAATTCGATACTCAAAGTGGTAAGTGATGGGTGCAAAGTCATGTGAATTATTGGGTTGGTTATGATTCACGGTTTTACCATATAAACTTAGAAAATGACCACATGGGCATCTTCCTACAATTTGTGTGAGATAATTGGAACTAAGATGTAATTAAATTGGTATGTGTCCCCTTAGGAAAATTATGCCTCTTAAGTTGTAGGTGAAGGATGAACATCTCCTAGAGGACTTGAGGGACAAGAATTTATGGTCCTCATAAGACTTGAGTTCTTAAAGAGAGTTAATAGAATCTCTAAAGAGGGAAAAGTCTAACTCCTTATCTCATAGCAAGGATAGTATCTAAAAACAAAATGGTCCTTGGTTTAAAAATCCAAAGAGAAATTATAAAAATATGACACTCCCAAGGGATATATAACATAGTCTATCTCAATGTGAAGCTAATGGGAACAAACTCAATATTAAATAAGCAAACCCCTTAAGTTATAGGTTAATTAGATATTGGTGTATTCCGAGGATTGGATGAACCCATCACTAAATCAAAGATATAAATTTGAGTAGCATTGAAGTTTTGAGGAGAGATAATCTTCAAGTTCATACCATGTGTGGATTGTAGGTAGGTTCAATAAATCTAATACGAATGCCCATGTTTTCCTTTAGTCTTCAGAGAGATCAAAAGCATCCACTAGGAATCTATGAAAAGGTAATGTATGCATATTAAAATCAATAAAGTGAAGAAACAAATAAAATTTCACGTGCCAACAAAAATTAATGCCATAACTTATTTTCTCTATAAAGAATATGAAAATAAGGTGTGAATACCTAAGATAACCACTATAAGAATTATCTAACTTTTCGAGTCCGAAAATTAGTATCTTTATTGAACTAGTAAAAGGAATTGTGTCAAGTTCTATAATAATGATGGTGTGAAGAATTTATATCTTGACATGATATAGCTTATAACTTATAGGACTTTGGAGGAAATATTGTATATAAAATTATAAATTTTGGACAAAAATAGTTCAAAATTCATTAAAAATTATGTGGCATTTGATTACTAGTTGGTGGCCTATCACTCTGGTGAATATTTCTTACAAAATTTGTGTTAAGGCCCTTGTTATTCACATTTCGATATGTTATCCAATATTTTTTGAATCGAAAGGCACAGATTTTTCAAAGGTTGTTATATTCTGGATAATCTTATTGTGGTCTGGGAAGGAATGAAATGGGCTCAAATGTCTCTGCAATGACCCTTATTTCTTAAAATTGACTTTGAAAAGGCTTATGATCGTATCGAGTGGCCTTTTATTCTGGCCATGCTCACAACTTTAGGTTTTGGTGAATTTTTTACCTCGGATGTCCAAAATCTAATTTCCAACGTGTCTCGCTTTCCTCACTATCAATGATCAATAATCCTATGCGATTGGACTTTTCTATTCTATTAGATAGGGTGCCCTCTTATGCTCGCTCTTTTTTCTTAGCCACCAATGCTCTTAAATATATTATTGCTAAGTGTGCTAATTAGGGGCACATTCGGGGAATTTTTAGCTGATCATTTATTCGGCTCATTAATGGGCACTTTGATGATGATTATTTTCTCACCCTTGTAGAAAATGAGCAGAATTTTGTTGAAGTTTTTGAATTCCTTGACATCTTTTATCTTGCTTCAGGATCCAACATTCAGATGGCTAAAAATTTGGGCTATCGAGAAAAGTTGTTGCCTATGCCTAATTGGTTAAAAGCTTACCCTAGAAAGTGGATTGGCCATGAAGAGAAAAATTTAAATTTTAGGAATTCCTTTTTCCTTTGATATTGATTCGCAAATTTATGGCAATATGTGATTGATAGAGTTAAGCATAAGGTCTCTCGGTGGTATTCCAAATCTCTCTCTTTAATCGTAAATTTTAGGTGTGTACCAAGATTCTGCACCCACCCATGTTTATTATAATTTCTTGTTGGTGACAAATCTTGGGCTTCCTTTCCAAACTTTCTAAGCTGCTTTGGGATTACCTTTGGTTTAAAAGTTATGGTTTAGCTAGCTTTCATCGGGTCACTTGGGAGGTTTGTTGTCTACCATGTGATCAAGGAGGCATGCGTATTATTGAAGTTTTACAGAAAAACATCTCTTTATGTTCTAAATGGGTGGTGTTTGCCTTTTGGGTAATCAAGCCTAGAAAATTTTATTTCGTTATTCAGATTGTTTCAAGATCTCTTTATGGAAAAAGATGTTGGAATAATATAGGGTTACATACCTTAATTATCACCAAGGTGCCTGTTAAGATTATTGGCACTTTCGTTGCAAGAGCATATGGAAGGCCTTTGAAGTTGTGAAATTATTGTTGCGATGGATTGGAGATGGATTTCGCATTGGGCTCTCTTTCAATTCCCATAATATCTGGTGGTCTCCCATTATCACGGAAGATAGTATCCCACTTGCTGAAACTCTGGGCATCAAGTTTATCTTGAAAAGGGATTCACACCATTCAAGATTTGGTTTCACAGAGACTGGATTTCCTAGCCCAAGCTCAAGATGAAATTCAATCTTTTCCAATTTAGACCTTCCGTCTATCTACAAAATTCAAGAGTTGATGTCGGATGTCATGCTTCATAAGTTAGGTCTTAAACCTCCGGATGCTTGGTGGTGGGATTGGCGGTGGAATCATAATATTTCTTTTTTCACTATAATGTTCGACATAATATATTATCTATTAAGTTCTATTTCACTTTCCATTTCTAAACTCAATGCCCATTGGGGGCTTCAATCTACCCCAAATACTTGGATTCGAAGAATTTCCCATTCTGGAACCCTCTATAGAACGTACCGTAAAGTCAACCATTTTCTATGGTGCCTTAGTTATCAGGGTTTTCCTATTGGCGAACGCTCAGCCACATTGGATTTCCTAATCCTAAATGTTCTTTCTTCTCTCGACTAGATTCTTTTAAGTTTTTTTGGTCTTGGTCCCATTCTTAAGTTGTTTGGTCTTGGATTCATATGTTTTTCAACCCTACCACCCTGAATTCTTTCATTGGAAGATGACATTGTTTGGAGATTTTAGTTCTTGGCCTTCCTATATTGACTCTCTATGCATTTTTTAGAGCATGTATTCTCTTTCAAATTTGGAAAGCTCATAATATTGCTATCTTCTAGAATGATCAATCTGTCGCTTTATTTTCCACTAATGATAAAGTGGTTATTTTGTTTACTGTGCACATACATATTCAAGCTCAAGAAAAAAACTTTCTATGGAGTTTTTCACATACATATAGGAATTGTTCACACACCGGGGAGTGCTCCTTGCACGATGAGTCGGTACATCTTGACCCTTTTTCTGCTGCCACCTCGTCCATCTCTGCCACGCCACCCACCTCCACAAGGACCGCATCGCAGGCTTCTCTCGTAGCCATCACTCCTCTTCTCCCGAGGTCACCTTCTTTACCCATCTTCTGAGGGGTGGTTAGAGTCCTCCTTCGTGGGGGAAGGTTGTGGCTAGTTCTTTGCGATGGGCCTCTCCTCCACATGGAGCTCAAGTGTTTGTTGGATCTCTCGCCCCTTGGTTGGGGAATTATGGTGCCTCTGTAGATTCAAATGCCCGATCAGGATGGCTAGTAGGTTGATCCTCCTTGGTTGAGCCGTCTAGTGGGGTTTACATCCCTCCTCGGGATGATCCTCCTCCTCCTCTCGGAGCGATGACATGTGCTTAGTGTTCTCTGATTTGTTTTAATGTAGTTCTCGTGTTTTCTCTTGTGGCATTTTATGTTTTCCTATGGGTGTTTCGTGGTGCCTTCATGGCTTTTGTGGGACCATGAGTTGTTTGGTCACCGGGCTACTCTTGTAACTCTCTTATATTTTAATTAATATAATGGGCATTTCCAATAGTAAAATATGTGGCATTAATGTTTAGATAATAATATTATAATTAAATATATTTATTTGATTTTAAGTAGTCTCAAACCTATGGTCAAATAAATGCAACCTTTAGTGGCATAAAGAGTTGAGAAAAGAAGCATATTATCTCTTATCAAACAAAATAAGTATACAATGTATATAAAGATACGACTTTACACATTACTTCTATGAAACTAAATATTTTTATCAAACTACATATGTAAATGCTAAAGTGTAATGTTCAACGTTATCTCTATTTCATACCTTATTTAGATACATTTGCTAAATACAAATTTCCAAAGAAACTAGAAAACAATAATGTAATATACCTAAAAAAATTAAGCTTCCACGAAAATAATATGAAAAAATATACCATAATTGCATTATTCTCCTATACTATTGGTTTGGAGAATTTAGTTAAAATTGAAGATAAATTTAGTGATTCTTAATATAATTTTAAGTTAAAAAGAATTTAAAACCATTTAAATTTATTGTGAAATCAACTAAGTCTTATATTCCCTCTCTTGCACTTAGGGTTTCAATTTCTATTTAAATAATAATATTCTATTTAATTGTAATTTTTACAATATAATGTTATACTTTAAAATTATATTTTGTTAATATAAGAATATATAAATATATTAATAAAAATAGTTTAAATAATATTATATATAATAGAACGTCACAAGTTTTGCTCGTTTCTACCATCATTTTAGGTGGTTTAGGTTATGAATTTGACTCTTAATTTATCTCTCGAGTGGGCAGTGTACTTGCGATGTAATTAAAACTCTACAAATCTAGATTGTTAAACAAACCTCAATTTCCTCCCAATAATTTTTAAAAAGATGATATTATAATATAATAAATACAAAAACCAAGGACTATATTCCGAAAGACCGTATTACACTCAACGAATATAAATTATGCAACTTTATGCATACTTTTCTTCCATCAAAAACTATCTAAAATAAAAGGATAAATTTTGGTTGGACCGTCCAAAATGAAAAAACATGGGCCGCATAATCAAGCTGCAACTACCGCACCAATTTTCACAGACCCACCAAAAACAAAATAGCTCACAAACAAACCCACTGACAACGAAGTCTGGCCATTTATTTTAGCATTTCCATTGTTGAAGATGAAGAAACTTAACAGAAACTGATCTAATCTGATAAACTTTTGCAGAAAATGATGGTACTGTTTGTCACTTGTCCCTACCCACTAAATGAAGACACGTCTCTATAAAAGAGAGTGCTTCGAACGGGTAAGATTCCAACCACTTTGATTCTAAACTATATTTAGTAGGAAAATTATTACAACCACTTTGTTTCTCTAAGATTCCTAACCTTATCTACATAAATATATGATATCACCAGCTTTTAAATCACCAGCTTTTAAAATTTCAAATTGTATCCACTGTTACAACATTTCCTTAACATCCTCCACGAGAATGCCCTTATCTAACACTTACAAATTTGGTGGGGTTCACACTCTCCTCTAATAAAAAAATCAATATCAAAAAGTGCTAAATATTATTAAATAATATATTGAAGTTTGTCATGTCAAAACTTCCTCATGTTAGCAATTTCTCCAATCAAAAAATCAATACCAAAAAGTGCTAAACATTATTAAATAATATATCAAAGTTTATCACCTCAAAACTCCGCAATTCATATTCAGTTTTGTTGCAATTGTAATATGTTGTTGGAAAACAATAAGATTTGAAAGTAACTAAAATCAAATGTTAGGAGTCTAAAAACTTGAAATATGTGGAAAGGGTTGTTTAATTAGAGAAGATAATGATGTAAAAGGTGTTGTCTAATCATCCACTAAGGTACAAATCTCTACATATTTGATAAGTAGATATTAAGCGGATGGAGTTTGAATTATTCTTTGGATTACTTTGATAGATTGGTCCCCCTAGTTGAGACTTAGCTAAAGGAATGTTTCAATATAAGTGTATACTACTTATCACATTGTAATCAATTATATGTTTTCCATAATATGGGCAAAGATGTCGATAGCTATGTAACTCACCTTCCCAACCTTCGTGAACAATCAAAAACTTTAAATTATATGAATTGATAACCAAAATAATTTAAATTGTATGGAAATATTGAATTGATGCACTTAGAATTTCCCTAGATAACACCCTAGGCGCATGGCGGCACATCACTCAACCTAGACCGAGCTCTCACCCGAAAGCGCACAAAGGTACTGTGTCCTCTTTTTAAGGTTGTTGTTAGGATGTTAGCGTGATGAAGGAAGAAACATATAGATTCATAACTAATCCATCATTCTACAATGCATGCCATATTCAGATTTATGAAAGAACAAGCTTAAACAATAATCATGATTGAATCAAGAACATGCACCACTCAATTACACACAGGAATGACACTTAGGTTGGTCAATATCTTTCATCTATTAATAAACACAGAAGCTCCTTATAATAATGGCAATCTATACCAATGCATGCATGGATCTGATACAATAATCCAATCATATGCGCATATCTCTATACCTCCATACATCCATCTCTCCACCACACATATCATACTACTATGTGATTCTTATCATATATATATAGGGTGGGGACTTTCCCTTCACTACTTATCTATTCCAAAAATAGGCCACATGATATTAATAGCCACGCATTGTTTACAGGCATAGCCACACATGCAAGTGTGTTATCTATAGACCTCTTAGTAGTTAACTGAAGTGACAATCCTATTCTTAGCTCGTCTCCATGTAAAATACTTTGATCCGATCCTCCAAAGATAGACAATGCATGGCGCACACATGTCTCTGCATCATTGGTGTGTTCTACACACCATCTTCTAAAAATAGGTCTTCATACTCAAAATCGGCTAAGTCCTGAATGCTGAACTTGCCCTCCACGTGCGGGTTCTTCCTGTCCCTCCGTGCCCTTGATCTTGGCCTTCTCTCCCACGCAGACTTCTTGTGTGATCTCTAACAAGTATTATCTGATCAACATTACCCCACACTAATCTCATTGTTGTCTCGATAATGGGTATCTCCAAAAATTGAAGTAAAGAATAGAAGAATGGAAAGAATAAGAATGAAAGAATGTAGATAAATAAAGAAGTTTTATGAGGCTATGAGGTAGCCTCCTCTATATCAGTTTTAAGTATCAACTCTGGATACTCCTCCTTTATTTCAACCTCCAAGGCCTATCATTCAACGAGTGCTTGTTCTACTTTCTCTAGAATGTCCACAACAATGGACTCCAACTCATCCCTCACAATCTCCCATTTTTCATTTTACAAAACCAACACAACGTTGGACATTTAGGTCATTCTTCCTTCTAGAAGATCCATCTTCTACACAATTAGCTTCCCAAGCTCTTCCAACCGAGTCATGTGTAGCTCTTGTGATGCTACTGGTGGCCTCTTGCACTTCTACTTAACCATTAACAATCTTTTGCGAGGCCAAATGTCTCATCCTTCATTACTTTCTAGACTTTATTATTTTCTTCTAAGGTCTTTATGTTGATAAGCACCTTAGAGCTGTGCATATATTCAAAGCCTAGTCTGCTTTCTTCAATACTTCTTGTAGCGCAGTAGCCCCTCATAGGATGTAATATTTCACATCACTAAAGATTTCTCTCATTCTGCCTCTTGCTCTGACTTCCTTAGCGCAATCATGCGCAGAGGTTCATCTTCAAGCACCAGGTCCACCAACTTTCCTACATAATGTATCGCTAAGGGAAACATCTATGGTACCTTGGTCTCCAAGTGTGGCCTAGCTCTTATGACATTATCCCCAATCTCCTCTGTGAAGCTGATAAATACTTCATTCTTCTTTTGTGCCAAGTCCCTCTCTTGTGTTATGCACGCTATCTCTACATCCTTTGTCTTTAGCTCCTCGCGTAACACTCTAATTGTTGCAGCCTTATCCATGTTTCTCCTAGAAAATTCAAGAAACCTTCACTAATGCATTGTTGACCTGCTCATCTGACATGATAGTAGGCTTTATTGTCATATGTCTAGATTGTGGTGCCTTCTTCAGCCGTCTTGAAACACATGACTCTTCGCATATATCAAAGTCAGGCTCATCCATATGGGTGTGCATTGACCATGATAGTTGCTTTCCAAGTGCGCACAGTCGCCATATCCTCATCCATTAGCTCCTAGCTGAATAAATCCTTATGTGCTATCACGCTCTGGGAAGCGCTGCGTGGACAATTTTACCTACATCCTTTTTGCATACCCCATGGCTAGTGGAATGTGTTATCCACTTGTTATTCTAGACCGTTGTTGCTTAGGGACTTTAGCTTCCAAATTTGGGACTTGTGTCTCCATGTCCTAAACATTCTTACTGTTGTATCCTCTGTCCCTCTTGTTCTCTCTTTCCTTTGATTCCTCACCTTGTTCTTCTATGTTCTCTAGAAAGTGTAGGAGAATTAGGTGTGCTTTCCTCTAACTCTTCCACCTCCTCATTTAACTTTAGTTTCCTCCTTCTTTGCATGGTTGCCTCCTTCTGTGGAGAGAGTCTGGGTGATCTACACACCGTGGTTGGAGTAGCACCTTGGGTCCTTGTTCTCCTAAACACCCTCTTAAATTTGTGCTCCCCTTGGATTGTATTCAAGTCCTCATCATCCCCTCTTGTGGCTGAGGTGGTGTAGTGGCACGCTCAGCTTCACCCTTATTTGTAGGATGTATCCTACCTCTATGCTCCAAACCACCACTATCTTCGCGCTCCTCCTCCTCATCCTCCACTTCAATTGGCTTTGTGGGTATTAAGCACTGGGATGTTCTCCATTGTATGCTTTCCCTTTGGTGGTGCTAGAAGTGTGAACTCACCTTCCACATACTTGTTATTCTCCATCTTTGGCTTAGTTAGAGATACACCAATGCTGCTCCAATATCTTTAACCACAAAACTTATTGGTTTAATGATTAAAACATCAAAAATGAGTCTTTCAACATATGCACCCACCCTGGATACACATATTTCTTCCTTAGTGTGTGGTAGTCGCAATCTACCTTATCCACATTGAACATCAATCGTCACGTCTATAAACATGTGTAATGATGCCTGGAAGTACTTGTGAATGCATATGGCAACTTGCACCAAGTACTCCATGCCCCATATTTCATTACAAACCGTGCTACAAAAATGCTAAGTATACAAAGACAAATTGAACTACCTTTTCAACCGTCAAGGCAAGTCCTGGGGATGCGCCATTCTTCCCCAAAATCTTCACATAGCCTATCATATCACTTCTACCCACGCTTTCTAACCTCGTTCTATCATGGATCCCTCACACAGGTAGTTCTGAATTGTTCTACAAGAGATTTGTGTTCCA
>CM031244.1:762154549-762307119 GCA_018340775.1 Taxus wallichiana var. yunnanensis
ACTAGCTACTGTTTAATTAATGAAGATCGTTTTGTATGAAAGAATAGAGGAATTAATTTTTAGCTTTTTACAAGATTTCCATCAATTACAAGCTCGTTAATTTCTTATGAAAATTCTTTCCTGATTTATCAACCAGTTTTTAAATTTTTTAGCTGGGTTTTTAATTTTGTTTCTTCATAAAGTAACGATGATTAATAATCTTCTTGAGTCATCTCTGTTATCGAGTTTACCATTAAAAAATGTCTTAACAAAATACCAATCACAATATTCTAGTTATATTTTAAATAGAATATTTTTAATGTAACAATTATCTATTGGATTGATTCGCTTGGGTTTAACCTTTGCGCCTTTAAAAATTAAAAATAAAAATTCACATTACTAATTTTAATGGCAAATTATAGGATTATTTTTATTAAACATTAATTGTTAATTTCTACAAATTTTTACGTTGTAAAGGTTTCAAAGTTGTTTGAACATCACCATTGACGACAAGTGAAAGAAAGAATTTTACAAAACATTAAAACCTTAACGAATAAAAGTCAGAAGCAGCTTCTGCCGAAGCCACTTATAAGAACAGAGGCGTAAAGATTTTTCTCTTCGGCTTTGAAATCCGTTGAGAAATGACAATGGCAGAAAGAATTTTTGTATATTAATTTGCACAAATTACCAAACTGGTCAATGGGAACAAGGTACAAAAGAAAAAGAAAATTGAAAGTCAAAATCTCAATCAGAGCAATTTGCCAGAACAAAACTATATTACCACTGGCAAGCCAAGCATGAGGTGTGACACATAGAAATAAATGCATGGCTTTAATACCATGTTTGAGAATGAAGAAGATGATGGTTTTTGTTCTCACTGTGGTAGAAGTAGATTTAGAATGAATACCAACACCCGCTTCAATTATTACCACACAAAGCCATCCGATCTCGATCCCAAACTCAATCTCAATCTCAGTCTGAGAACATTGTGTAGAGAGGGTCGGTTGAAGGAGGCGGTAGACATTGTGGTTACTGCACGCAGTCCCCTGTAGACTGTTGTACATATCTTCAGCTATTGCAGACCTGCATTGCTAAGAATGCACTTTCACAGGGTAGGCAGATCCATTCTCTCATCACTCGCGAGGGATTTGCATTTGCTACAACCACATTTTTTGAAAATAATGTAATCAACATGTATGTCAAGTGTGGTAGTTTGGTTGATGCTCGTAAAGTGTTTGACGAAATGACAGAGCGAGATAGCTTCTCATGGAATGTGATGATTGCAGCTTACAGAAGACATGGGTTTTCTCATGAGGCATTGACACTATTTCATCAAATGCACCGAACTGATGTCCAACCCAATCAGTTCACCTTTGCCAGTATCCTCCCAGCCTGTGCCAAAATAAGAGCTTTGGAACAGGGTATGGACATCCATCAAAGCATAATCGAGAGCGGATTTCTATCAGATGTTGTAGTTTCTGGTGCTCTGATAGACATGTATGCAAAATGTGGAAGCATACAGAAGGCACGGGAATTGTTTGACAAAATGCCTCAAAGAAATGTGGCCTCGTGGAATGTTATGATTGCAGGATATGCACAAAGAGGTGTTCTTGATGAGGCTTTAAGGATTTTTGAAGAGATGCCTCAACGGGATATGATCTCATGGAATTCGATGATTGCTGGATATGCACAGTATGGCGATCTTGACGAGGCTTTCAGGCTTTTCAATGAAATGCCTGGACGAGACATGGTCTCATGGAATTTGATGATTGCAAAATATGCTCAAAATGGTGATCTTGACAAGGCTTTAACACTTTTCAAGGAAATGCCTCAACAAGGTTTGGTCTCATGGAATGCGATGATAGCAGGATATGCACAAAATGGATTTGTTGAAAAGGCTGTTGAGTTTTTAAGCAAATGCAATTAGTTGGTGTCCAGCCTGATCAGTTCACCTTTGCCAGCATCCTACCAACCTGTGCCAAAGTAGGAGCTTTGGAACAAGGTATGGATATCCATCAAAACATATTGAAAAGTGGATTTTTGTCGGATATAGTAGTTGCTAGTGCCCTAATAGACATGTATGCAAAATGTGGAAGCATAAAAAAGGCACAAGAACTGTTCGACAAAATGCCTCAAAGAAATGTGGTGTCATGGAATGCAATGATTGCAGGATATGCACAACATGGTTTTCTTGGCGAGGCTTTACAGATTTTCAATGAAATGCCTCGACGAGATGTGATCTCTTGGAATGCTATGCTTGCAGGATACACACAAAATGGTGTTCTCGACAAGGCATTAAGAATTTTCAATGAAATGCCTCAACAAGATGTGGTCTCATGGAATGCGATGATTGCTGGATATGCACAAAATGGGCTTGTTGAGAAGGCCTTGGAGACTTTTAAGCAAATGCAATTGGCAGGTGTAAAGCCAAACTCTGCAACCTTTGCTAGCATCCTTCCATCTTGTGCCAAAATGGGTCATTTAGAACAGGGTATGGTTGTCCATCAAAGCATAGTTGAAAGCGGATTTTTGTTAGATGTTGTAGTTGCGAGTGCCCTAGTAGACATGTATGCAAAATGTGGAAGCATACACAAGGCACGAAAACTGTTTGACAAAATGCCTCAAAGAAATGTGGTCTCGTGGAATGCAATGATTGCAGCATACATACAAAACAATGTTCTTGATGATGCTTTAGGGCTTTTCAAAGAAATGCCTCAACGAGATGTGGTCTCGTGGAATGTGATGATTGCAGGATATGCACAAAATGGGTTTCTTGACGAGGCTTTAAGGCTTTTCAAAGAAATGCCTCAAAGAAATGTGGTCTCATGGACTGCAATGATTGCAGGATATGCACAAAATGGTGTTCTTGACGAGGCTTTAAGGATTTTCAAAGAAATGCCACAACGAGATGTGGTCTCATGGAATGCAATGATTGCAGGATATGCACAAAATGGACTTGTTGAAAGGGCTTTGGAGACTTTTAATCAAATGCAATTAGCAGGTGTCCAACCTGATCAGTTCACCTTTGGCAGCATCCTCCCAGCCTGTGCCAAAATGGGAGCTTTGGAACAGGGTATGGCCATCCATAAAAGCATAATAGTAAGCAGACTTTTGTCAGATGTTGTAGTTGCGAGTGCCCTGGTAGACATGTATGCAAAATGTGGAAGCATATGGAAGGCACGTAAACTGTTTGAGGAAATGCCTCAGCGACATGTGGTCTCATGGAATGCAATGATTGCAGGATATGCTATGCATGGCTTTAGCAAGGATGCTCTCAAACTCTTTGAACTAATGAAGCACTCTGGAACATACCCTAACCATGTAAGCTTCGTTTGTGTTTTATTTGCATGCAGCCATGCAGGTTTAGTAGATGAGGGCTGCAAATACTTCAATGACATGATTATCTCTTATTGCTTTATACCGGCAATGGATCATTATGTATGCATGGTTGACCTTTTTGGCCGTGCTGGCTATCTCGAGAAAGCTCTAAACTTTATCATCAAAATGCCAATTAAACCTGCGGTGGTTGTGTGGATGTCTTTGATTGGTGCTTGTAGATCACATAAGAATATAGGGCTAGGAATATTTACAGCAAATCTCCTTTTTGAGCTGGACCCCAAAATGCTTCGCCGTACATTCTTCTGTCAAATGTCTATGCAGAAGTGGGCAGGTGGGGCGATGTTCTAAAGGTAAGGAGATTGATGAAAATTAGAGGATCTAAAAAGATACCTGGATGTAGTTGGATTGAAGTCCGTAAAATGGTACATGTGTTTTGTGTAGGAGACAGATCACATCCACAAACACAGGAGATCTATGCAAAGTTGGAGAACTTGTCATGGAAGATGAAGGCAGCAGGGTATTTTCCAGATTCAAGACAGGTACTGAATGATGTGGAGGATGAGGAAAAAGAATATTTCCTCTGCCACCATAGCGAGAAGTTGGCGATTGCATTTGGATTGTTAAATACATCCCCTGGAACTATCATTACAGTTGTCAAGAACCTTCGAGTATGTGTTGATTGCCACAATGCAACTAAGTTTATTTCCAAGATTGTTGCAAGAGAAATTATTGTGAGAGATGCAAACAGGTTCCATCATTTAAAATAGGGAAAATGTTCTTGTGGAGATTATTGGTGATGCTAAGTGAAGCAAGCTTTAAACACAGGCTTGCACTCTAACAAGGTTTATCGTGTCAGACATGCAGTGATAAAAAGGAATCAGGTTTTATTTTCTATTTCTAATATCTGTTTTTGTGTTTGGAGAGATAGTCCATGCTGTTGACTTCAGAAATTAGCTGTATAGTTTGCATCACTGCCTATGGATTCTGATGGAGTATTTGTTAAAGCCCTGTTTTATAATACCATGAAGGTATCATGACATTGAACTACTTTGCAGGAAGCCTGTACATCTCTGGAATAAAAAAGCCGGATAAGAAGGTGGAGAATGGGAAAAGCAGAAGGAGAGTAACACTTGAAGGAAATTGACATATGCTTGTCCAGAAAGTATACAATGAGGAGAGCATCTCTTGGTAATTCTTTATTCAACATGACCTTTCTGTATGATCTTTCTGTCTGGACTAAATGAACACTTGTATCTATGTCAGGTCTGTTATTTGAGAAAACTAGATTATGTGTGTTTGTGTATATGCTGATGTGGATTTTGTTCATTTGTGGTTAAGATTTTTGATACTGCTTCACGGCCCTCCGTTTTTTTTTTTGGGAGATCTAATATGTTTGTGAACTCCCAATCTTTTTGGATACTTTGTAGGGTCGAGAAGGACCTTGCAGTTGTAATAAACCACGATCAAGTTGGATATTTTCTTCATATACTGCAAATCGAACAAATGCTAGTACTGAGTTCCACATGACAAGATATGAATTGAAGACATTTTCTATGAATTGTACACACAACAAATGCTAATGAAGACCAATTCCATATGGCCAAACTGAAGTCTCTTTACAACCCTCATGGTTCAGTTTACAATTGTAAAAAGGGGGTCCGGTGCATCATGTTTAAAGATGTTTACGAGTCATGTGGCTAGTCTTTTTGGTTCTACTAATTTGCCGGTAGGCGTCCACCTTTAAAGTTGCCTTTGTTGGAAAGTGTCAAAATCCGGCAATGTTTTCTGAGCAGACTTTTTTTTGGCAATATTATTTCTCCTATGCCAAAATAAATATATAAATATTTGGATTCTCTCCGGCGTAATTTGTAACTCTGTGCAATTGCTAGTTGTAAACATATATGGATGTTGTCACAAGCGTACACTTGTGTCTTCAACACAATCGATAAAAAGTTTTTTTAATCCAAAGTGCAAATGCACTTGATAACATTTTTCAGAAGAAAATGTGAAACATTAAGTTGGCATGATTCCTTATATAGACTGAATTTAATTTTTATGTTTTAAAAAAAAAACGCTGAAATACTTTTTTCATTTTTACAATAATATATATATGAAAAATGTTGGTAGATATCAATATCAAAATTTATGTTTTAGATTTTATGCATACTATTTTGATAAATAATTTAATTACATTCTCTTCATATTTTCCACTAGTTAGTAACATAAAAGTTTTTTGAAAAAAAAGGGTCCCAAACTCTATCATAAGATAAAGATATGACTATTTTTTATTGACTTCTCAAAGTTATTAAAAAAACTTTCAAGTGATGGTCAAATGGATATCAAATTTAATGTACAAAATAAAATTGTACATGGTCACACCATTAAATCTATAAACATAAACATAAAGATATTGAATTAATCATACAAAATATAAAATAATATAGACAATACTTTTTTATTTCTCCTTAAAAGTTTAAAAATTAAAAGATCAATGTATGCATATACCACATTGATTAATAATGTTATCACATTCCTTATATGTTTTCCATTGTTGTGCTGACAGATAAATATTTCCAAAATAAAAGGGTCGGAAACTCTACTATAGGGTCAAGATATTACTTTTTTACCCCGACTTATAAAAAAATGACATTCAAATGAGCGTCAAATTTAATACTGAAAATAGAACTTTCACTGATCACGCCATCGAATCCGGTCTTACGCTATTGTAGAATACCTATTGGCATAATAACCCATGTTTTAATGGAAAGAACAATATTATCATTATAATGACTCGGTCGCTTACTATAAACCACTAAGCGACAAGGGTATGTTAAGTGATCAATTTAGTTGTCAATTATATAAACATTTTATTTTATATTCAAATTGTTTCTTCCACTTTCCTAGTCCAATTGAAATCAATTATTAGTGATTCTTGAATGTAATTTGATTGGTGAGATGGTTGTTTACATCCATCTATCGGATATAAAAATTCATGGGTGATTTTGAAAAATTGGATTCCTCCTAGTTGTGGTTGCTTAGCTAAAAGAGCTCGCTAATTTAGATGTATGCTTACTCAATATTGTAATCCATTATATCAATTAAAATAATGGGCATAGATGCTAGCATTCTATAAAATTTAGTGAATCCCTAAAAAGGGTCTTAGGGACCACTTGACTTTGTTAATATTAAGCATGAGATGGCTTAAATTGTGTTCTAATTTCTCAAAGCCCTAAGAGTAATTTGTGTGAATCACGTGCTTATTTATTTAGAAAATAATGGTGGTAAGCTACAATTATTAATTTCTACATTTAATGTTGCAAGGATATAAAAATAGGCATTAAAGGTGATCGAGGGTACGAGGGGGTCATTCAAAACTACATTTTCTTCCCAATACTCTTATCATCATTTGGATGCTCAATAAACAATAGTGCTCTCTTCATTCCTAATTATAGACAACTTATATTTTTCACAAGTAATTAATTGTAATTGTGTCATTGTATTGTATGCGCTTATTGATGGTGGTTCAAGTTAGGCACTTATTGGCATGTACTTCCTTGTGTTGTTTCCTTTTGTGTCGTTAACCCTTTGAGCACTCTCCTTGTCACTTTCCTCTCTTAACAAGCCCATTTATCTATGTTTATGTCATTTTCTATCTCATGTGACCTTAGGTTTTCTCCTATCTCATGGTTTTCTCTTTCCTTTGTTTCTAACATTTTTAGAGTGTGACCACTTTCATGAGATAGTAACCATTTTTGCAACATGTTAAAACGGTCACCTTCCCACGAAAATGGCTCCCTTGCTATTTTGGGCCCTTTTCTCCCTGGCCCTATTTTGTAGAGTTGTATGCCTCTTTTGGTTGGCTTTCCTGCCGCTCTATGTTGGCTTGTGTGCCAATAAGGTCTTAATTTGAATTCAAAAAGTCTATAAATACATATGTACATTAGTGCATTGAGGATACCATTTACACAAGAATTCTAGTTCTAAGAATGATATTAATAAAGCTAGAAGATCAATTTATTCTATTCTATTTTTGAAGCATCTTGCACACAAAAACTCTAGGACAAGCATTTAGTGGCTCATCCTAGTTGATACTAGTTGTTACACACATTGAAAGATAAGGGTTGAGAGACAAGATTGATCGAGAATCTTGCACTCGATTGTTGCTTACGATTTTGTTGAACTACTGAGGACTTGATAACATTGTAGGATAACTTTGGCCCCCTTAACATCCATTTTTTTATGGGTTTTGCGTAAGGAGTTGAGAACAAAGTATGGTTTATGCAAAGGAGACCAATTTCTCATTGATTCACAAGTGATTGATAAAAACCTAGACAACCTTTCACACATTAGGGCACATAGAATGTAGTCATCAAGTTAGATTTTATCTTGCACACACATGGCTAGTTTCGAGTTGAAATGACCATTTACACATGGTGTGAAAATGGTCAAGTTTTAATGGGAATGGACATAAGAGTTTTGTAGCCTAATTTTTACAGGATTTGTTCATTTCGATTTCTAGACATGTTTTCCTCACTCTCTACTACTAAAGACAACATCTTAAACTTTACGAAAATCTTAATCATATCTCTTATATGATATACTAATCAAAGTATTGTGTAAATTTGTAAGGTAGGTGCTTAGTCCTATTTATAGTTTTTCCTTTGAGGAAAACTTACATCTTAGTGCATGTGGAACTAAAAACACAAAGTAGATTAAGGCTTGCTAATCGATTAGTGAATTAACAAGTGATTAGTATGTGGGGTGTCTTAATTGACCAATTAGGACCAATTAAGAGGCTAGGATAAGCTTTTGAAGCCTTTTGAGATGTCTTGGAGGGAAATGGGGTGATTTTGAATGGTTGGAAGAGGGGTATTAACCAATAATAGGGTTTATTGATCAAATACAAGGGTAAATAGGCTTAATTAGCTAATAAACGCTAATTGTTTGTTCGGAAGAGGATTATGACTTACGATGTGTCATAAATCGGCATCCTGAATGTGAAAGAGGCTAGGTAATCAACAAAGCATTGTTAATTAACCAAGATAGAGAGAAAACGTTAGTTAATTAGCGGAAATCACTAATTATAACGGAAATGGTAAGAATGAGAGTAATTAATGTGCTTTTAGCAATAAGATTGCAAAAGTGGATTTTAGGTGTCTATAGGATGGAAGATGTTGAGATCTTATTTTAGCATTTACGTCTTTTGATGCACTTAAAAGTAATAATAATTGTCAACATCGCGAAATTGATTTATATAAAAGCTGCGTTTCTCTTATATCATTCTTTTCTTTATAGTATTATAATATTATAAAAAGCAAAATAAAAAAGAAATATTTACTATAACAAATTTTAATATATATTCATACATAACTCTCTCTCTCTCTCTCTCTCTCTCTCTCTCTCTCTCTCTCTCTCTCTCTCTCTCTCTCTCTCATATTTCAAATCTACAAGCTAGAAGAAATGGTGATCTCAAAAATTTATAAATATTTTACGATAAAAATACCAACAAAACATGTAAAAATCACAAATTTAACACGAAATTCATTACCTTTGTTAAAACTTAACAATTCAATTTTACAAAATTGCAATAATATTAGTCATCTTATGGCCTTGTTAAAATATGGAAAGGTCACTTATGAATAAGGGTAAACCTTTATGAAAGGCTTATAAGTGACACATGCCCCAAATACCTCCTACATGTAAGGTAAAACCACAATCAAGCATTTTTAAAATTTCCAATTTTAAAAAAAAAAGGATCAGCTCACTTATTAATAACGTCAATGTTGATTCCATCTAAATGTAAATACTTTGAATAATCCCAAATAAAGGAAGGGTCGTGAGGCCAAGGATGTCAAAGTGATTAAAGGTTGGTAGCATTCATAAGCTTGAAGGTGATCGTGGCATTAGAACCAAATGCCCTAACTCATGTAAAATTTTTGAGATATCAATGTGGATATTTTTATTAGAACCCATCAATATATTAATTAGCAATACATTATGGTTATAATAAAAAGCAACTCGAAAGAATCACATCCCTAAAAGAATTCATTCAAAACAAACTACACCAAAAAATAAAAATACAAAGGATATTTATCACGATGGAAAATGCCGAAGAATAGGTGTAGTTCCTACCTCTGCGCAGAAATACACTAGTACTCAAAATTTGTAGCTCAATTTACTTTTTTCCTCTTTCCTTTTGACTTTCGTTCAACCCTCAATAGAGGGCCCAAAATGACATGTTGAACATCACTAATCATAAGACAACCATGCTCCTTATCAAATTAACAAGAATCCATTTCATGAAATCTCTTGGATTCCCCAATGAAAAATCCATCAAATTTGACTTCTTTTCCTAGGGCTTTCTTGAATGGAGCCATTATTATGTTTCTTCACTAAACTTGTAATTCTAAAATATGCATTCCCCTCCCATCATTATTAGGTACCAAATCATTTTCCATCGAATTAACCTCATCATCCAACTCTAGATGAGGATAAGGCTTCCAAATTTTGGGTTTGGTAGGGTGATCGTTTTCCTTTTCATATGCCCTTTGAGTTAAGGAAAGAAGTCTTGTAAATGTTTTGTTTGCTTACAAATATGACAACTAAAGGTTTTGTTTTCATAATATATGATCCAATAACACCGCATTTTACCCTAATTTAATAGCATCTTATTAAGAAGAATTATTTTGAGATAGTTTATGTGCATATATGAGTGTAAGTGAACAATCCCAACTCTTCCCACTTAATATATATTTAATATATTTTCCTAACAAATTTCCAATACTTGAACTTCAAGATGCCAAAAGTGAAGGGATAGATTTAGAAGATGAACACATACCGGTAATTTGAATGTTATCATTTTGCTAAGCTCAATGTGGACATTTGACATGATTTATTGAGAAAAACCCATGAATTTAAAGGAAATCCTAAAACAAGTTGCAAATTTGAAAATTCGTTCAAGTTATGGATTTGAGTCAACTAGAAGATCACAAATATAACCAAAGAGTTTGGTCTAGTGCACATAAATGGTCAATTTAAGTCAAAACAATTAAGCTATGGACCTAAGTGGTCAAACCGATAGATCTTGAATTGTACTAAGGGTATAAGATGAGAACAAAACCTAAAAAGTGCTTTCCCTAAAAAAGGAAGCTTCGTCCTTCTTTGATTCTACTCATGTCATCAATTTATATAAAGAGAACATTCATGTCTCAATTCTAAGGGATCACTCCTCCCTCTTTTATGAATTATGACTATGTATATAGCTTTGAACCACATGCGGGTAGTTTGGTAAAAAATATCAAAAACACGTGTAGTCACGGGGTTATAAGTTTTACCCTTTTTTAGGATTTACCATTCCATACTCTCATTATTGGGGCCCCATTTTTACACTATTACCCCTATTTATACCAATATCTTGGTGTAAAAAACGTAAATAAAAATTACCCTATGTATTATTACAAGTGTTATGTACCACTTTACCAAGGTGACCCCTTGTGAATGACACCAACATGGATCATGTTGATATGTCATAGTCTATTAAAAGAATTAAATTTGAGAGAATATTAACATTTTCACATTGATTCTATGACAATGCCCTCCTCCGAAAATGGATTCAATTGTATTGGTAATTCATTGGATGTGTGAATCATTGTGACCCCACAACATGAGGCATATTCAATTTTGATGGAAAAGTAATGACCTACTCATGTTGAAATATATTGAAGACTTGCTACAAATATATGACAATGAAGAGCACATTGAATTGCATTAGAGTCCATTCATCGACTCTAGGATAAATATTTTGCAAAGTGTACATGAAAT
Organism: Taxus wallichiana var. yunnanensis; assembly: GCA_018340775.1. NCBI lineage: Eukaryota > Viridiplantae > Streptophyta > Pinopsida > Cupressales > Taxaceae > Taxus > Taxus wallichiana. Next base: position 762,165,689 of record CM031244.1, read on the forward strand.
TTCATGAACAAAAGTTGGATACCATAAAAGAGGTTCAATGCAAATAAGTGTCAAAGGACCCTACCTAGAAGCAATTTCCATGAAGATATAAATGATATCATTACCCTCCTTAACAAAGTGGTCAAGATCCTAAATGTTCATAAATTTTAGGAATAGATGTAAGAATTCACCGCATCATCTTAAAATGGAAATCATTCATACAATGTTCTTTAATCATCAACAATTACATGTACAAACAATTCTATGATGTGGGAGATATATATCACTTCTACATGAACTCTTATATGCTATATAGAGTTGTTAGGCACAAAATATTTCTAGATCTTGAAACAAAAGGATTTATGGCTCCATTGCATAACATTTTTTTATTTATATCCCCAACAGAATTCAATATGATTTGTAAACATTTCAGTGTGATTTCAAATCCTTTCTCTTCCATGTCATCATGATGCTAGAGAATGGTTTCAATAAATAAATTTCATCTCAAGAAAATGACCATGATTATGAAATTAGGAAGTCGGCTCATCCAATTCTCCACTTTCTCAAATATCAAATTCTACCATTTCAAAGGCACTCACTATAAACACCAAACAATGTGAGCAATAAATAGGCCCTATTAGAGAAAGGCATATAATTAGCTAAAGTAAATAGATTCCTAGAAAACAAGAAAAAAATTGGAATTCATTTCTTCAATTTCATAGGAAGTACACATGTTCTATACTAAATAGTTCTCGGTCCATGGACACTAATATGAGTAGGTGACATTGCAAGTGTTCATAAGAAGTATTTATTTTTACATCAAAGCAAACTCCTCGAGGTATTTATGGGTCATGTATACACATATTTTCCACATGTTGAATAGTATTGGAGGAATTGCAAAGATGAATGTGAGGTGTTTTTCGATATTAATCCATAATGACACTAAATAAAATGATCATGTTTGAGTTGGTGAGAAATGTTCCACATAGAATCGTGATAAATAATAGTACCTATTAGTGGACCTTGAATATGATGTAGTATTTGAAAAACCCCATTCTTCATATAGACCAGTCTACAAGAGACATAACAACACTTAAATACCAAACCAAAGTAGTTTTGGAGCATAATATTTTTGGATGCAAACAATAATTTATAAGTTCAATTGTTTTGATAATCATACCTACAAAGATCACTAATCATCTTATGTATGATCTTCTACTTGCTCAAGGAGACATTCTTTTCCTATGAACAATGATACACATAAAGATAAAGGAATAAATGTTAAAGTCAAGCATAAAAACCTAAGGTGTCTAAAAATCAAGATAATCAACAAATTAGGAAGAATTTGACATTTGAATTCAAAGAGAGAGGGAAAGAAAAATGCAAGGATCTTGAAACGTGCAAAATATACTCACCATATCTCTTCTTCTACCAACCTGAATCTCCCAATATGATCAAAAACACTACTTTGTAGTTTATGGTTTTCAATAAAAATTAAGATCTCATTTTCAAATTTTCAACTTCTCTAAAAACATACCTTCCAAAAACTCCTATGAATCCAATGACTATCCCAATCAATTCCCTCTCCTAAAGTTCAACTCTAGATGAGGAAGGGATCATCTTGACAATGAATACTTGAAAAAAATATTTCACACGAAGCTTTACACGGAAACAAATTGTTGCTTGTGTATTTTATTAATATCAAAATCAAGCATTACAAACAAATGAGAGATCTCTGCAATATTTATAGATATTAGACAACTTCTATCTCATCCACAATATATGGAAACAAATCATCTAATCCGAGAAAATATGCAGGAATAGCATATTGCCCTAATCGCCCCTTATGAAAATCATCCAGGAACAAAATATGTAAGATAGAACATGATCCCACAAACATAGGGATGAGAACACTATTACTTAGTTAACTAAAAACTAAGGATAATCGATATCTATTGACATAAGTTTAAAGTATTTAAATTAAATACTTTAACTTATTATATTTATTCAAATATCAACTAATGAGCAATTAAGCTAAGTTTTATTCCTAACAAATCATGCATACTAGAATATTTGCAATTATTATAAGTGATATAACAAAAGAAGACATGTTAATCAACAAATTTATAATATCTTTAAGGCTTTTTGGGGGAAAATCCATGAGGAAGGTTATAAAGAACACACATAGGATTCCTTGGACATAATAATAATTCACATAGAGAGATACAATAAGAAACTGAAATGAATAATTGGTGGGATATGTTCAACACCTTGTTAACTCATTTGGAATATCTACATAAAAGAATGAATAATTAGTGCCATATGTTTAACACCTTGTTAACCCATTTGGAACATCTACAATGTATCCTCATCCCATTATAGAAAAATACATTCTTCATATACCAAGTGAAATTTCCACAATAGGAAAAGTGACTAAAGCATGGTATGAGGACATGTCAAGGCAAGGATTGATGCTCATTGATGAAGTGGCATGAACTTTTGATAGTAACTAAGTATGAATAGACATGTTAAAATGATTTGAAGCTAAATTTGATAAATATTTGATACTAAGGTATACTCTCTCCTTATTTTTAGGAGACAATCCAATTGAACTTCTCTTGTTTTAAAAATAAATATTAATAATGACGACCATGGTATACACATTGAATGATCCGATGATTTTAATTTTAGGAGGAAAGTTATAGAGAAATATATGTTAGGATCGAAACATAGATGAGCAATAAAATGGAATTAAAACAAAAATAATATAAGCATGCAATCACAAGATAAACCCAAGATTTAATGTGGTTCACCCAATGTGGGCTACATCCAGAAACAAGCCAGCCTTTTCCTTTATTCAGTCCAGAGGAATACAATACAATTCTCTCTTTTTCATATTCTAAAGAGTAAATCCATGCACATATATATAACTTGTGCACCTCTTTGAAAAAGTTTGCTTCAACCACAAGCAACCTAAATATAGCATGCTTATAAATAAGACATGCATATAAATAAGATAAACATAAAAATAACAACTCCCGTCTATTAATAAGACAATGCTATTTTTATAAACATAAAAATAACAACTCCTATCTATTAATAAGACAATGCTATTTTTATCCATGGCCATGTTTTCCTCCCAAAATCAAGGAAAAAGCAAACTGCCACTTCATCTTGCAGTTAGACTCCACATCTTCAACAATATAAAGCAAGGTTTGATTGTGTCAAAACTAGGAGTGAATAATGTTTCCTTGTATTCATGATTTGATTGAAAACACACCTTTTCATTTCTATCATTGACAACGCCATGTAGAATCTCACAGAGTGGCTAACAAATCTAGTGAAGGGAAAGTGTCTTATAATTGGAGTTTACTTTATCACTAAGTTCATCAAACTCCATGATCTATTTGAAGAAGTAGAGAAGATATTTATAGAATATTACCTCATTCCTGAGATGATCGAGGAATTATAAATTGTATGCAATAATATATTTTTCATGTTTCTAATTTTCCTTGAAACTACCACGTGAGAAAAAATTGAGATAATCATTGTGGAATATTATTTTCCTAATTGGGGGAATTGTTAGATTTAATTAGGGTCCAATTTATGTAATTTAGGACGTGCAATCAATTCACTTTATATTCTCTAGAACAAAATTTCTTTTAATTAAGTTACTTTATTTTTGTTCTAATAAAATTCGTATACAATAGTAATAAATGAAATTATTTAAATTTTATAAAATGACTCTAAGTCATCCCTAAAATGTAAGCTATCTTTTATAATTACATTGCAGGTTGTAAAAATAAATTTGTAATTCAGTATAAAGGATTTTTGATTGTTGTTTGTTGGAAAGGAAAAGAAGAAAATTTTATGTGCATCTATAAGGGTAAGTACATGGAAATGAGGGACCAAAAGGGGGTCAAAGTGGACACATTTTTTTGAAAACTTGAACTTCATCTAATAATTTGGCATGCATATGCTAAAAATTTGACAAAGTGATAAGAATAAGTACCATAGAGCTCGGAATCTAGTTTTTGTTATCAATTTCACCCCGGGCAAAACAAACAACACGGAAGGATTGGACTCGAGCGCTAGTGGGGCCCTCATAGGAGAATTTGGGTTCACGGGTAAAATTTCATGTTTCGGGAACATTGTAGTGATTTAGAGGGTGTGAAATCATTGAGAGGAATGTTTCCTCTTCGGGTTTTGAAAAGGACTCGGTTTGGTCTCAAGGTGACAACGGGCATTGGCCGCCCACTTTGGCCCAAAACAAGCAAAAATGGCAAAATTAGGCAACGAGCCCGGAAAATATTTCCTTAGTTCCCCATGGCCCACCGACATGAGAAAATTCAAAAAAATCCCCAAAACTTAGCGAGTTCGGGGCAAGAAATTTACAAAACAATGAAAGGAGCACCAAGCTAAAATAGCTTGGTGAGCTAGTAAAGGTTGTAGAGCTCGCAGGTTGTGGGTTAGCTCAGTGAGCCACAAGCATTACAAGTCGAGTAATGCAAAGGAGCTTGTCAGTAGCGCATTTGAGCTACTCGTGAACCGAGATAACAAAGGACAACACGATTAGATTAGAGCAGGGTCGACTCGAAATGGGGAGATCAACTCGGTTTGACGAGCCACATGAATGGCACTCGAGTGGTGATTTGGGTATGTGTATAACACAGAGGCCGAGCTTGCATGGTGGACGAGTGAGTTCACAGTGGGAGCTCGCGGACAAGCATACCAGTTGGCTCAATGGCTCGGGAGTATCGAGTCGGGGCAGATGTGAACACACATGAGCAAGTTCCGCATAGATCAATGTGTCGAGATTGAGGCCAAGTGGCTCAATGATGGTGGAATGTGAAGGTGGCTCGGATCGAGCTCAACAAGATAGTGTTCACGGTGAGGAGGTGCATGGGGGAAAGACACGGCATTGAGGAAGGGATCTAAAAGCAATTCGGTCAAGGTGATTCGACGGAACAAAGCGAGACAAGTCGGTGGAGGATGCAAGTTGGCTCAAGGAGCTAAGTTCGGCGGTGAGAAAATGGGAGAGTCCTGAGTCTAAAATTTTAGACTTCGGGATGTAGAGTTTCGGGGTTTTTGGCGAGCTAAATGAATAGTTTTGGGGCGGAAAGCAAGCAATGTCTAAAAACCGAAGTCCAAATTTTAGACTTTCGGTCTTTTGGAAGTCAAAAAAATTGGGGGCTCATTGCGATGAACAGTCAATGCTCGGTGGGGTCAATCTCGAATTCCGCGGGGTAAAAAGTCCGAAGTCGTCATGCATTTTGGAAGACCAAAATGTCCAAAGAGGTGAGTCTCAAAGTCTAAAATTTTAGACTTCGAGGATGCGGAGGTTTGGAGTTCTCAAGCGAATAGCTCGGTGAAGCAGTGTTGCGTGCAGTGGGGAGTCGGATTCGAAAGTCCGAATTTGGACCAAGTCAACGCGATCGGTGGGGGTGGTTACCTAGGTGAGTTGGTAGGTAGCCACGCAGAGGTAGGTCAGGGGTCAAGCTTGTCAACGTGCAAGGAAGAGGCGCTTGGTATTCAGAATTTCTCGCCAAATAAGAAGAGCGGGAGATGGCTTCGGGATCACATCAAGGTCAACCAACACAAATCTGGGATGCCACGAACAGTGGACTCGGCGATAGGAAAACAACTCGTTCGGAGCTCGTGGGAGTTGTTATGTGAAGCGGTGGATTCGGGTCTGCCAAGGAAGCCGCCATGGAAACAAACCAGAGGAACTCACCACAGAGCTCACCGAGTAGCTCGGCGAGCTGCTCACCCAATAAACATTGCACATGGCCAAAATGGCTAAAAACACCCCCACACTAAAACTAACATAACTTTTCCCTACATGTCCGATTTTGGCAAAATCATAGTCATTGGAATCATGAGAAGAAGAGCTATATGATGGGATCATCATAAAAGGAATTTGGAGGGTTCTAAGACCCGAAATTTACAGAAACCCTTCCAATAGTGAATAGTGTCAGGTAGGTGAGGGAGCCATTAATGAAATATGGGCATGCATTCTTCTCCACAAGGCAGAGTACGAAGGCATGGGCAACATTAAGGGCCTCGAGGGATGATGCAAGTAGGGATGGAGTTCCATGGACTCTAGAAATCCAAAATTCCTCCTTTGCTAAAAATCCTTTTATAAATTGTAAAGGGGGCATATTGTAAAAGGTTGGACATTCTTGTATCTACCCCTCCCTTCTTTCTCACCTATGAGTGATTTTGGAATCTCAAGCCTCCATTTTTGGAGCCCTGTAATAGAAAACTTTGCCTTTTGCCTATGTAATGCAATATTGTGTAAAATCAATTGGAGCAATAAAATCAGATCTTGTGATTATTGTTTATCCTATTCTGGTGTTGTTGTTTCAGCTTGCCTTTATTCATGTTTATGGGTATATTGTGCATGTCCTTATATCTATTGCAGTTTCAAATTTGATTGTGCTTAATGGAAATGAGTTTGTGCAGGTGTTACGATCTATGGTGCTTGATCACCCTTTTCATTTTACTTGTTTTCATTCTCATGCAGGAAAGATTGTTCAACACCCCTTTTCTTGGTGCATCACCTCCCTTTAGTGTAGGTTTCATTTTGCATGAATAATTATCTATCCTTTTCTCCTTGGGAGTGTTAGAGTAGGATTAGATCAAGTGTTTTCTATATTTAGGAGTAGTGTGGTGCTTAGTTTAGGGAGAGGAAGTTGGCCTTCTCCGAGAGAGCTATCCCATTTGCAAAGTCCCACACTTTAGGATAGCTCCATGTTACCCAATCACACCGAATGTCTCACCACAAGCTAGCAATTCGAGGGATGATGTGATTCGTTGATAACAACTTCTAAACTACTAAAAAAATTTAATGGTGGAGATTAAGAGGGTCGAATGTGGTGCACACACAAAGTATGTCTATTTTTGTGTCAAAAAGATAAGAACATATTGTGTGTGCACCCCGCCTCCCATTTTTGAGATATAGAAATTATTTTTCAAATCCGTTCATTAGAAAGTTAGCTAAGACCATGTACGAGGTCCCACGAATTTTTCATAATTTTTGATCAATATATAATTTTTTTATTAATTTTCATAGTGCGCACATCCCGAAAATGAAATATTTGTGTGTACACCTCTCAGAACTTTGAGAAAAAAATTCATTTTTTTGTTTTTTTAATGCGTGTAGAATGGAGTTTAGAAGAGGCATTTTTTTAAAATTTGGATGAAAAAATCATAAATTGTGTACAAAAACGTATGCATACATTTTGATAAGAAAAGAAGGCACTAGTAAAAGAAATTAAGGATGAAACCTTAAACTAATCGGATTTTAGAAAGAAGTATATTGTCACCAAGGTAAAACGAGCTTGACGTCATAGTATAATTTTTTTGGAATATTATGTTATAACACATGAGATATCAAGGTGTACACGTGAGATTTTGATGTTTTTTGTAAAACACGGATTTATTCACAAATTACACAATCCAAACCTTAGGTTTGGATATCCAAGGCAAATCCAATCCTATGGATTGGGAATTTCAAATCCAAAGAAAGGGAGACGCGCTCACGTTCATGTTTGCAATGTGGTATATGTGCTTTTGGGAGGGATATATTTACTAAAATAAATGGTTTAAGTATAAGTTTTTCATTTATTAATCTTTATACTTTATTATTTCTTATACTTATACTTAACTATAATTAACTATTAAACTCATGCCAATCAGATTTTAAAAACTCAGTCGTTAATAACCTGCAAACCTATCAATAATAAATCAGAGAACATCTTATTGAATAATTAGTTCAAATATTTGAATATTTTCATTCTATATCAATAGAGCATCAAGAGCTTTTGGGAAAGTTGTATAGAGAATTTTCCATTATTGGGATGAAGAAGAAAAATATCTAGAACCAAAATAAATCTAGAAGCTCTTGTTGTAATGTTATTGTAAATAATAGAACTCGTGGGTTAATAAACATTTCTACATGTTCTACAAAATCAAATTTAGGAAAAAGCATAAACAATTCTACATGTTCTACATGTTTATTTTCTGTCGTAACTCATTAGATTTTTACTGCAGTCTTATTATGGTCATGATCGCAAAGCAGCTACAATTGTCAACGGCTTCATTGATTGAATCTATTAAAGTAAATTTATGAAGGCAAGTTTTTGTGAACTAAAAGACATCGATAGTTTAGTAAGTTGGGAGAAACCTAAAACCAAAAAAAGAAACTATCTTAATCTAAGCCAGATATGGCCAGTGGCATGCCGATTCTCAGAACTTTTGCCAAATGGTTGCTGAAAAAACAAAAAATAAATAACTTTCTAAAGCTAAAATTTATAGTTTCTATGTAAACTTATTAAATTAGTTCTAAATTACTCACATTTATTGTGTCTCCATTAAGAATAAACTCTTGCCCAATGAGATTAAAGAAAAATTTATTTTTTAATTTAATTTTTAGAAATTTAATATCAGACTTTATGGAAATTTTTCAAATCCCATATGGCAGTTTTAGATTGGTTTGAACAAATTTAAGTATTGTTATTGTTGAAGACTATATACCTACTTTCGGCAAGATAATAAATGAAGTATGTACTTCTCTTATATAATACTTTGATTTTGAATGGGATGTGGGGAGCCATTACTAATTATTTATTGTATTATTTCACTATCTATCTATAAAAATTAAACAATGTGGCCATCACAACTTCAAGATACAAAACTAACAAACATCTATTGTGTGGAGGACTAAGTTACTCTTTCCTTGCATGGTATTATAAATCTTGGTGGCGGTCTCATTGTCATTGTGCAACACCTTAAACTTTGTTTGTAAATTCTTATTTAACATATTCCATGAGTTAAATTAATTTTTCTCTATTTACCATTTGATCGGTATTGTATGAGGGTGACACAAAATGCACATAGCAATATGCTTCACCAAGTTGGTTATAACCTCTCTATCTATGGTTTCATAGATTAAGCGAGTGTCAAATATTATCTTCCTTCTCATCGCCATAGAATTTCAACAATTTTGACATGTTGAAAGAGGTGAAATTGTTCTTCTTTGTTTGTTTTCTCTTCACATTTTTTAGAAAAAACATGTAATGGAAACTTTAGTCCCAACTATGTTGACTTCGATGCTCAATTAGACTACCATACTCTCCTTTGTTGTTATATAGTATCTCGTTTGAACATGTCGAAGTCCCCTCTCAAGCACTATAGGACACAGAAAGAAGAGGTACCTTGCGCTCACTCTTGAAGTCTCCTCTCAAGCAATGCTAAATGAATATGGGCACTCTTAGTCAATCGAATTATGAGAAATCCTCACACATCGAGCCACACTTCTTTGTCACCAAGTAGCTCCCTCATGACCAAAATTCAAGTGGGAGACATGACTAACTCCTCTTCATTGACCAACATTTCTTCAAGTCTTCTCAATCTCCTCATCCAAACCGCTCAACTCACTTAACAAATGTGTACGTCCCTCCCTAGAGAGGGCTCAACAATCTTCATAGGTTTTGCAATCAATGTACACTAAAAGGGGTTTGCAATTCTTTTGTTTGGAAGGGACAATTTTCATATTGTCTATAGCATCCTCACATTTTTAGCTATGCTTTACCAAATCATGTGGACCTTCTAATGTCATGTACTCTATATAAATGTCATCATCTCAAGTGTCTTTATTTGTTTGGACTCACAACCATGGACCTTGGCCATGTTCACAACACTCTTTTCATCGCCCTTACTCTTCATGTTGGATCTATCTTGGTGTCTTTAATCGATCACTACACATGTAAGTAGCATCCTCACTCCACACGAAACTCTTGCATCAACTAGTCAACATGTTTGGTCCACACTAAGATGTCCCAAATGACATCGTGTGTAGCTTGGATTTCATAGGCTTCATCTTGAATGCATTGTTAGATTGCAATATTTGAGAGGAAACCTTCACCAATAAATTCACTTTCTTGATTGCTCTATGATGCTTCAATTTCTTAGCCCATAAAATCGCCCACTCAAACAAACACTTATGACTTCATCTTTATTATGACATCATCTTGTTCACCAAAATTTTGGCCATCAAGAAAAATGGTGCTTGGTCGAGCCCAAATAAGAGTAGGTAACAACCAATATATACATTAAAAAAAGAGCACACAATAGAATAATAACTTGGCATCATCATTTTATAATAAAAATGTGTATGTACAATATTCATCCAAAGGTGATCACAACATAAATAGTCATCCAAAGGGGTGTGTATCTTGGACAATTGTCTAACAACCACTTGTATTGAACATAAGTAGTACCGGCCCAGACTAACAAAAATAAATATCACATGTACTTACATATATACTTGGTTAGGAATAGTATATGCTAATATACTTTTATTGAATCAAATTGCCAAGACAATACCTAACAAAAATGTTTTATTCATATACTAAAACTAAAGCCTATAAACTCCTTCCGTAAGAGTTTCCAAATTGAAAATGATGGTGATGCCAAAGAAATTCTAAGTTTTTCAAGAGCATAAAATATCGTAAGATTGAAAGAAGATAAAGAACTAGGGTATTTGATGTCAATCTAGGCTCTAACCACGTAATGATGTAGAAGCCCTTGTACTTGATTTTTATTAACCACTCACCGAACATTAAAAGGATCAACATGAAGGTGTTGAAATAGATGAACTCGTGGTAAAGAATATGGGCTTTCAAGGAAATGCCCTATGTTCAAATCGTAGGAGACATGGTCAAAATTGCAATAAAATATTATGCCCCACACATAATATGCAATGTACCCCAACAAACAATGCTAAGTGCAAGTCATAGGTGACTTTCAAGCTTAAGGTTACCCCAAAAGGGGTAATCTATAAAACCAAATTTGAAAAGATCATTATGGTGGACACTTTGCATCCAAATGTTAAAACCTTAATCAAATGTGAACTCTAGTGTGGAGGATCATGTGGTTTCTAAAGGATGTTTTGTTCATGAAATCTGAGTTTATGAGTTAGCCACTACCTCTGGAGCAAGTAATAATCCTTTTGACCAGATGACAAATCACATGGTCGGCACATGGTCGATGTTTTTCAAAAGTGTGGTGTTGACTTTGCCAAGGGTTGTGAGGATGATTCAATAGACATAAAGGAGGTTAAGATTAGTTTTGTTGAGGGTTGTGAGGATAATTCAATAGAGATAAAGGAGGTCAAGAAGTTAGTTTTAGAAGGATCAACATTCAATCATACCGACAACACGAATGGTTATGATGATTAATAAAGACAAAACTAACCTTTCAAGAGTGTTTGGTTGATCATTCATGTAGCGAGAATGAAGGTTCAAATGGATACCATGTCAACTACAAAGAATATTATATGCTTGCACGAAGTCATTTTCACATCAGGATCTAACTTGATTTCCATCTACTTCATTTAATGATGGACCCAAGCAAGTTGAAAGATCTCACACTTTGAATATTAATGGCTTGATCAAGTCCATTGATGGAGGTGGTTTGTCTCCTCAACTATCATAAAATAAGTTTAGGCTTATGCTTACAAGTTCAAGTCCATTCAAATCCATTATGTGGATATAATTATCCATTATGCCTAGAATTAATGCATGTTACAACATAGTTGATAGTATATAAACGACTCATGGTGTTTGGTTGACAATGTTAGTTAGTCATCTAGGCCTTGATTTTGATAGCCATAAGGCAATAGGTAAGAGCATAATTTAAGAAAGTTTTCCCTTCTTTAGACTCAATGACAACAATTAACAAGGACATGCATTTCACTATCAAGGAGAGTAAAATGTAGAGCAAAACAAGGGTTCATGATTGTCTCACCCGTCCCTTGATCAAAGGGAGTATACCAACCTTTATTTGGGGACACTCAACAACTCCTAGGATAGGCCCCTATCTCATTTCAATGAGAACATCAATAAAGTTTGGTAATTGATTTTAGTCACTACAATTCAATGGATAATGATTGTGCATTGTTTTGGGACATTGCATCCACTCATAAATCTCCCCATGGTGTTTTGGGACATCACAAAAGGAATGTAGAAACAACATAGGAAAACTTTAGAGAGGAAAAGTGGAGACCCTTATGTGGAGAGGAAATAAATTCCTTGCAAAACGGGTTTTGTGAAGGAAAGTCAATTAGGAGGGGGCACTTAAAAAGTCCCCGATCAACATTAGCCACCTTTATCCAAATGCAACATCCATGTGTTCTATACAACATCTACAAGTTGGTTTTGGAACAATTGAGAAAAAAATTAGTAAACCGATAGGAAATATTGTTTGTTGATATCTTAAATTAGCAAGTTTTAAAAAATAATCATGTCTTCTTGAACTTAACACTCAACAAGATTCATTGCAAGACCCAAGTTGGTATCCTATGAAAAGCAACTTCATAGTGTACTAGACAATCAAAGGGAAGAAAAGCACCATGGTCATTGATGACAACCTTGCCAATGAATCATATACCCCAACACTTGTAAACAACATGGATATGTAAATCATGTAAGTAGCTTCTACTCTAAAAATTCTAATTTACAACCTCATGGCATGCTCTCATACCACCACCTATTTCATCAAAAAAGTTCAGTTTATAATGTTTATTTTTGACATTTTCTATTATTAGTTAGTACACCACTAGCCAATTAGAGAAGCCAAGTGTTATAGTTTATCATGTTTGTTACACCTTTGTCCTTTTGAGGCTCTTCTTTTATGATAGGGATATTTTCATGTCCTAAACTAGTTTTTATGCTCCCACTACTAGTATTCATTTTTGGATTTTGGATTATGCATACTTATTATTTTCCAATTAGATATGGGGCAATTTTGAAACTCTACAAATGTTGCAATGTTCTTCAAAGGCTTTGTATCATTTAATGAAAATAGAGGTGTTTACTTATCAAAACGAAACATGTGCATGTTCATATTTTTTTGTAAATCTTATAAATGTTGGCTTCTATTATTTTTGGGACATTTTGTTATTTTGTACGTAAACTTTGTAATGGGAAACTTTAATTTTTGATATAAGTAGCGACTCACCGCACACTCAAAAACATGCCATTTTTTTCCTGTTAACCAACAAATATTACCGTAGAGGAAATGCTAACTAAATATCTTCATCCTTAATTTAATCATTGGATTTACCACTAAAGAGCCAAATCAACTACATTGCCCAAATCAACTAAACACTCCTAGTTTATATTGACCATTGACCAAGTCCTTGGCTAGCTACTTATGAGTTAGTCCCACTACACTTACATTGCACATTCACAACTTGGACAACTCAATTCACTTTGCAGTTCATGTCATTTTTCCTAACCTTTTGTTTCCGACTTAAATTTATTAGATTACACATAGAACTTCCCAAGTTGCACAAAAAGCTTGACTTCGCATTTAACTCCCTCAATAGGGTTAGGTTTAATCAATGATGACTTATTACCTAGACTTTGAGCCTATTCTCAATCTTTAGAGTTCCTTGCCAATTGTGAGTAGAATATCCTCCTCGTGGCCTTTGGGAGCTCAACTATCAACTTGAAGGTCTTATGGGCTCTCTTATTTTCTATTGGCTTAGTTGAGTAAGGAGTTAAGTTGTATATGATATCCAATATTGTCTCCCCAATTTAAGAGAAGTACATCTTAAGTGGCTTCTCAATCTAATCTAGTTATAAATCTATACATACTAAGTATGACCTAGAATTACTAAAGCACCGAGAAGAGTACCGATCAAAATTTAACTATCATGCACAAGGTTATTGTTTCAAAAGGGGAGTACCTATCTCCGAATTACGATTTATACACATGCAAATACATGTGGGTACATATACACCTCCTGATTTACAGCTATGTTATCCTAGTACAAATCAATGTTCCAAAGGTGTGTAGAGGAACATATCCAATCAAATGGTTCAAAAGTCCTTGAAGACATAAATAGCAAGGACTTTGGTTGGAGAAACACTTGAGCTTGTTAGCTACTATTGGTTGTCTTAAGTTCCCATTAGGTTCTACCAATCCTCTTTTTCTCAACCGATCTATGAAGTCCAAAGCAATCACTAGAGGTTCACAACTTCATTCCACTATTGTGCATTGTCATCACTTAGCTCAGGTCAAATTCAAGGTTATAATAGAAGACTGGTAAGAGAAGGTATAGCTTGTAAACAATGTTGACAAGGCAGGCATGAATAAGATACTTCAATTGGGGTTGAATACTTAAACACTCATCTCTTCCCTTTATGCTCATGGGGTTAATCCAAAATAAGTCTCAATTATCAATGACCATGTACAATGCTCGCATCTCTCTCCTCATTTTACCAAGGAGTCACGATACAAAATAATTTGACAAGGTGTGTAGCATAGGTCAAAGCCTTGATTATGACCTGGTTATACAAACCAGAATCAAATCATAGAGATTTACAAGGTAATCTGATCTCCTAAGCTCACATCTACTAACTTTATGTGAGGATTGTAACCCAGATTAGCGTTCTTTGCTTCCCAAAACTTACCTTGTTCCAACAGTTTCACAATACTTATTGCCCTCGGGCACACCTATCAACTAGTACCATTCAGATTTATGCAAGATTTACGGGATTATCAAGTGATCAAGACAGAATCAAGTTTACTCAGTCAAAAGAATTAAAAGTTGACAATACAACACTAATGGTCTGCCATAGTTTATTATCTTACACCCTATAAGGTAAATACTCATTCCAACCAGGCAAGTATGTATAGTCTGATATGTCAGAAGTCTATAAGTACTCGAGATTATATCTCAACAGCATGCTACTACTCATTATATTGTTAAGAAACATTCCCATCAAGACTTAGACAAGGATGCATCTCAGGAGTCTTGATAAATTCATTCCCGAATTGAGGCCATACTCAGATTGGTTCTTGACCAAGTCTGGATTGCAGCCTGCAAATTGAGGCCAATAGCTCTCATTATCAATCTTATTAAAGAGAAGGAGCAGCTGAACATCCATAACAAATAAATCCAAACAGTCTCAGAGTTGCAGGTTATGAACAAGTCCATACATGAGAAAAATTATGATTCCAACATCTGGTACAGGTTTAAACCCAAATTCATATTCGGAGTCTTAATATTGGGTTTGAAACTTGTCATGTCATACTACTTTTTTCAACATTGGCAATTATATAGAATTTATGCTACCCTAATCAGATCATAGAATTACTTAATCAAACACCAACCACATTTCATTCCACGCTTTCTTAAATATTCAATCAGGTCACAAATCTCTTCTAATTGCTTGGTCAAATTTTAAAGATTTCTTTTGAAGCAAAACCACGAAGTACACTTCTCAAACATCCAACCAAACATAGTTCACAAGGCAAGATGTGCAAAATCTTATTCATAAGTTGTACGTCCTCGAATCAAGCAATGGCTAATTGGTTCATGACTGCGGACTGCCAAGAGGCCAATAGAGCACTTATTCACTTTATGCACTTATTAGGGGATTGTAGTACCCTCATTTATAGTTTTAATCTTAATAGCATGATGAGGTAACCAAACTACTCCAATAACTAGGATGTTTCAAAGGTGAAGACATGGATTATAGAACCAGGTACCAGTGTTACTGAATAATGTTGCATAAAGTTTTTCAATACAGAATCTCCAATTGGCTTATTTGAGTAATAACGAGTACACAAACTACCGTAGTTACCAAGTTCAGAAATCCGGATCCATTTGGAAGGGGAAAAAAATCTGAAAATCCGGATTTCTTGAAAAAGATGGAAAATCCCGGTCCAAACAATATATATGAATTTATTTTTATAAATAGGCGAAATAGAATGGAAGAATGTTAATAATGTAATGTAAAATGTTATATAATTTAATATACAAGTTTGTTGGGTGACTGTTTTTCCTCAAAAACAACTAAAAGTTTATTAAAAAAATAAAATCCCCTTAATTAAGGCTGACTCAGACCAAATTTAACCAGGCCGGTTGAAAAATCCAAATCCAACTGGATTTTGTGCAGATCCGGCCGGAGTTGGCAACTATGCAAATTATGAAGCCCTAGCATTAATTGACCTTTATTCTTTCAATCAAAGTAGGGGCATACACATGATTTCTTCAGATTATGAATGCAATGTTACTATAACAATTGATCATGTAAATCACAATGTACATTCCAACCCTTTACTGCAGTAATAATTCTTCCAAAATTCTATTAAGCATACTAGACTAATCTAGGCCACCAGTGCCTGATTTTCCATTTTAACAATCAGGAAGTATTAAGTTATATTATTATTTTCTATATAAAAATCACATTCGCTTCCTCCTTAAACCCATCTAGGATATACGCGAAAGGTAGATTACTCATATATTTCTTCAAATCAGATAAAACTTCCATTTACAAGGCTTTTTACAGTGCACAGTGTTATCTACGAGTGAACCATCAAAGGGCCCATCAATGTTATCAATATAATAAGAGATCTTAAACATTGATATTGATTTCATTCAGAAATGCAGCAATGAGACTACACTCAATTACAGAATCATTTCAAGGTGCTAATTTAAAAATATGCAAAGATTTGATTGCCAGTCTGAAATCAGATTGCTTCTTTAGCAAGAAACAAAGGACTGATCACCTTTTCTTTTTAATACATAATTTCAGAATCCATAGAATTACAGTCTAGTGACCATAATGATACCAGTACAAGTTTCATCTGAAAAGTACTAAACGGAATTTCCATCTTTTCTCTTCTTTCATGAATCATTACTGAGTATGCTTCCTCTAAGTAGGTAACTAGAATTCTTCTATTTCTATTTAGTCAATCAAAAATATACTTTCTTCTTTCTTTCTCCACTTGCAGGATATGTTAACACAGGTCAGCTTAATCGCTGGCACGCTATCTTTACCTTAAACTGAACATGAATCTTTAAAAGCATTAGTGTCCGCTTTACCTCCATTACAATAAAATGTGTCATAAAGAAAATCATAAACATCAAGAACTTGGTGTTCATAGAATCAAATTTGGCTGTACCAGACTAACTAAAGCAGTAGTGCTCTACCCTCTTATAAATGCTAATGTAACAGTACCAAAGCAAGGGTTTTAGAGAGAGAGATAGAGCATTAAACTCAACAACAACCAATACACATAGTAATAACCCACATTAAACAGTTTCTCCATATCCATAGAACTAATATCTTTTACCACCAACTTTGCGGGAACAAACCCCAAGGCAAGTATATGAATATATACCTCTGTATGTACACAGTACAAACATATAAAGGTGTATACCTATATACAAGCTTTATGAATACATTCGGGCATCATAGTCATATAGCGATTTCATAATACAATAACAGTAAGTCATTCATGATATACCATAACTTGGGGCCCTTTTACCCTATTTCTTATCAGGGTATTTTCGAGCCCACACAGAATCAAAGGTTTATGCAAGAAACATGCAGAGTTATGGCATGGATAGCATGCCTGTATTTGTTCAGCCATGCCCTAGTCTGCTGTCCAAAACTCTATCTCCAACAGCCTTTGCAGCCATGCCACCCTTCTGCTTCCATCTTCTCCAACGAAAATCCATTCGAAAAAAAAATAACATGGAACTAAAAGTTTCCTGCAGGATTATTCCAAGGGTCTCTACTAAATTCCATTGATAACCATAGTCCCTAAGAGGGTTTTTCTGTCATCCACCGTCGTCAAAATCATCACAGATTAGGGTTTGCAACCGCCTTTTGATAAGGCTCTTCTAATTTAGGGTTTCACTGCCAAGTCAACGCTAAGCAGTAATTCCCAGCACCATATCCCTCAGATTTTATACTCAAAGGGTCTTAACAAGACCATTTAACTATAGGTTGTTGAATTCAACCTTCTTTAGTAAGGTAGCTAATAATAATTGTAAACCTTTTACATCCGAAGTCCTTAATGTCTTTAGGATAATAGTAAAATGCCATGCTGCCAGGTAATACGTCAATTAATTATCATTAAGTTACTGCCAAACAAAATCTCCAAGACCCCATGATAAACAATGAATCAAATACTATAGGTTCTTTAAGAATCAACAACTTCCTATGCCTTGCCGTTCATATAATACTTAGCAATGTGAGACTAAACACACCATAGCTAGAAGCAAGTTATTGTTTAGCCTTTACAAGTAGTAATACATGGATAACATGAGCACCCCGATAGAAAATACCTATATAGTTGTGTCCTTATATGCATCAAGAGCTTGTAAGAGCATTCAGAGTGCAGTCAGATTTATTACCATCTAGACACCCATAATGAAATGCTAAGTCCAAGATGCACACTAGCAACCTGATCAACTGTAATAGACAATTCTCAATCAAGGAATGTTTTACAGTCTCTAAGGTCAATGATCCACAATAATATCAAATATTGTATTAGAGTAAAGCTCTACAATCATATGTCCCAAGCGTATCAATGCCCTTATCAAGTCATTAGTCCGTAAGCTCACACAAGGGTACGGTTCTCATCAAAGCCCCCATCTGTTTACCAATCTTTAGTTGGTGAATAATGCTTAGTTAAGGGTCAAAGTAACTAAGGCCAATATCGCTTGAAAGTTTGAATCATCATACCACAGGTCCAGTGTTGCTTGTTGACAGTCAGAACCGTCTTCTAGGCAGATATCTGACTGTCAAACTTCTCCCAATTATGAAATAAAGAATTAAAACCAGTATCTGGATCATTATCAACAATACACTGTAGCTTGAAGAGCTGATATAAGGATGTGAATTAAAGCATGAACATGTTAACTTCCCTGAATAATGTCAATTGTCTAATCATTAATGATAATCCGTAGAAGGATAAATGCACTGCAGCGATGCCTGTTGATAATAATGAACAAGCATATAATAGAATAACTACTGAAGGCATCAAACAAGCAATCATTATAAATGCGTACCTCATTGTAGGATAATAGAAATGGCTCAAGTGCTACATTGTTCTTTGTACAATGGCTGAAACACGGCGCAAAGAACTTGGGGCCAGAGAACAGCTCCTTCAAAAGTGTAAACCTGGATTTTTGGAATTAGCAGCAATTCCTAGTAGTTTATACATATAGCAATAATAATAGTTTTTCATCAAAAAAAAGATATAATAGACTATCATAAAAACTCCCTCGTGTTCATACACAAGACAAACTAATCCAAGTAGGAGCTAAACCACCTGTTTGAGCCAATTGAACTAATCCAAGTAGGACCTAAACCACCTGTTCAAGCTAGCTGAACTAATCTTGGCACCAATGCCAATGTAATTCCAATTAGTGACTTTTCTGAAGAAGCCGGAACAACGGTTTTGAAACCCACCTCCTTTTCCAAAGCTTATTAGTTATTAACTCCATTTCTGATGACAAATAAATCCTTTTCCGCTTACAGATATATATAAAAAAAAATCCATCTTGTTCGAGCACTATACGAACTAATCCAGGTAAGAGCTAAACCGCTTGTTTAAGCTAGCTGAGCTAATCCTGGTGCTAATGCCAATGCTATTCTGAATGATGCCTTTTCTGGAGATGCCGGAATAATGGATTTCCTCAACTCATTCTCCTTTTCCAAAGCTGATTAACTCCATTTCTGATGACAAAAAGAATCTTATGCCACTTAGTGGAGTAGTTTATATGCTCAAGTCAAACTGTGTATCAAGAAATGCAGCCCGCACATGCCATGCCTTTTCAATTTTCGATAATTGTAGACAACAGAAGAAATATATATATATGGGCACAATAATGGGAAATCTAAACACAGTGTCATTCCTAGGTTCATACTTCAGAACTGTCAGCAAATGGCTTCTATATTCACAAACAAATAGCAAACATGAATGTTAACATTTGTCACCATAGAGCAATACCAAATTGTATGGGTTTGGAGGAAGAGTCAAGCCAAAATACAAGCAGTAACATTCGTTAAAATAGTTTGGAGGAAGAAGCAGACTAAAAAAATGCCTATATAATGATATTCTAACTGCTTCAAATTCTAAGCAGATACAAAGAAATTACTATAGTTTTGGTTCCACAGCCACTGATTTTCTTCATTAGAATTTGACACCAGAATATGCTAATTATGTTTGTCAGAGTGCCATTAAAGCTGCAAATGGATGCAGGCATGCAGCTCATCGAACAATAAAATAATATGATCTGTTTTAGAAAAAATAAATTTATGAGTGTAACAATACAAGAGGTATACATTCATGTTCTTATAGACAGATAAAAATATAAACTAATGACTTAACTTCATATAATCCTCCAGGATCCTTCTGTCTCAAAGAATAAATGATTTGGGGCCTACTAAAAAAAAAAAAAGACTAAAGAATAGAATGCTAAGAGAATAAAACATTTCACTTCAACTGCTTTTTACCGACGATATAAGAAAGAAGAATCAATAACTATTATTATTTTCACAAACACTGAATCAAGAAGACGAGTTTGAAGAAATGTAATTGGCTGACAAAAACACTGCTACACATTCATTAGTGGCAAAGTTTAAACACTAATATTCCTTCCTGTGGCAGAGACTAATAAAGAGCCTCCCATCTGTGAAATAAGAAGACACTAGGAGACTATTTACTAGAAATGGAAAACAGAAAAAAATTTAAAAACATAAAAAAGTTAAGAAAATCCTATCAGAATTAGCACATCGGTGGCAACCTTTAAAGCCTGCATGAAACCTGAAACATTGAAAGCAGCAAGAATTTGTATAAAGGTAGCCTCTGTGTTGCAGGAAACTAGTCAGCTTGGGCATCAATAAAATAATATGATCTAGTTTAGAAGAAAAAGAAATTATGAGTATCACAATACAAGAGATATACATTCATGTTCTTATAGACAGATAAAACTATAAACTAATGACTTAACTTCATAGTCCTCCAGGATCCTTCAGTCTCAAAGAATAAATGATTTGGTGCCTACTAAAAAAATGACTAAAGAATAGAATGCTAAGAGGATAAAACATGTCCCTTCGACTGCTTTTGACCGACGATAAGAAAGATGAAATCAATAACTATTATTGTTTTCACAAACACTGAATCAAGAAGACGAGTTTGAAGAAATGCTATTGGCTAGCAAAAACACTGCTACACATTCATTAGTGGCAAATTTTAAACAATAATATTCCTTCCTGTGGCAGAGACTAATAAAAGCCTCCAGTCTATGAAATAAGAAGACACTAGCAGACTGTTTATTAGAAGTGGAAAACACAAATAAACATATTTAAAACATTAAAAAGTTAAGAAAATCCTATCAGAATTAGCGCATCGGTGGCAACCTTTTAAGCCTGCATGAAGCCTGAAACATTGAAAGCAACAAGACTTTGTATAAAGGTAGCCTCCACATTGCAGTAAACTAGTCAGCTTGGGCATCACTCTGATTTTTACAGCCTCATCTAGATGCTGCAACATCACTTACATATCTGATATCAAACATCCAAATGTTTTGTCCATTACTTTAGTACATGCCTCCAACCAGGGAAATGGTGATCGAAGTACACCAAATTGAATTTGGAAAGTTCCTAAAGCAAGCTTCGCATTAAATAAAAGGCTGCAAAGGCAAACTGCAAGATTGGGTGTTTCCAGTGAGTATTTATGGTCGAAAATTTAAAGTCCATATGATTTCAATCATCAATAGTGCAGATATGGTCCACGTGGATAGCGTCTCTGCAATTTGATTTCAGAAATCGTCTAAAAATGAATGTTGAACACAAGTGTAACAAAAGCAGGCCATATCCATCACATTCTAAATTCTCTTGGAAGGCGTCCACTCTGGCTATGTGTTCTCAGAAGTTCTTTTGCAGACTCTTGATTTCCTGTGACAAAAAGTCCATCAATAACACGGTTGAATACAAAGGGCCGAGGAAAAAATCCCTTGTCAACCATTTCCTGCAGTTGCTTTCCAGCTTCCAGTAGATCATTAGATTTTCTTGTGGCACAGAGAGCACTCAAGAGAATATGGTATGTGTCTAGATTCGGAAGACATTCTCCAGCTCCCATGTTCTTCATAATACAAAGTGCTCTCTCAATTTGACCAAGATCGCAAAAATACCCAATAATGATATTAAACGTCCTAACGTCTGGTGAACAGCCCTTTTCTTTCATCTCATTCATGAGCTCCAAAGCTCTATCCATTTCCTTAGCATGGCAAAGCCCTCTTATCAGTATATTGTAAGTATTCAAATTGGGAACATAACCTCTCCTAATCATCTCCTCAAAGACAACAAAAGCAGCATTTACAGAATCTTTTCTGCAAAGCACCTGGAGCATTGCATTATAAGTCACAACATTTGGAAGGCAACCATTCTTAATCATACCCTTAAAAATCTTCCTTGCCTTTTCAATCTCCCCTGCCATCCCAAGCCCATAGACAATTGTTGTGTACGTGACAACATCCGGCAAACACCCTCGCTGCTTCATTTCCTTATAAAATTTCCATGCCTCCTTGACCTGACCTGTATTAAAAATCCATGAAGAAGAGTATTACATGTTACAAGCGTGGGATTGAAGCCCCGGTGTATCATTTCCTTGAGAATTCTCTGGGCCCTGTCAATATTCTTTACCATACACCAGCCATTGGCAAGGGTGTTGTAAGTTATGCCATCAGGCCGAAACTGATACCTCAATTCCCTAAAAACCCTCTCTGCTCGTTGAACCTTTCTCGCCTTGCACAAATTGTCCAGGAATGCATTGAATGCAGATAAATCAGGGGGCACCCATATTCGGCCATTGAAAGGAAAACCCTAGTTGCCTTCTCTTCTTTACCTTGTACAACATATCTCTCAGTTATAATAGAAAATGTTTTGGGTGTTATAGGACAGCCTTCCCTCCTCATATTGGACATCAAATGCCACAGGGTTCTGTAGTCTCTCATTCTAGCTAAAATGTCAATCATGTAATTGTAAGCCTCGGTGCTGTGTTTATAACCACTCTGCTTCCCCACCCAGTTGAAAAACCTTATGGCTTGGAGCCCATCGTTCCATATGTTTTTAAGGACTTTTTCTACTAGGTTTGCAGACCATTGAATTTCTGAGTTTTTAGGCCTGAATATAAGGACTCCCCCTTGTTTTGTACAACAATTGCAGTGGCTTTATCCAGGTCTGATTGTAGGAATAATTGGGTAGGAGTAGAATATGATAGACAATGAGAAAGAGAAAGTCTGTTAGGATGATTCCATACCTGTGATGGGAGTACCCATTTCGCCATAACAGGAGTATGCGCTCTGCTACATGTGCCTCTACCCCTGCCTCAGCTACTGCTACTGCTGGGGTCTGTTAATACATTTTCTCGTATATTGTTGTCACTATTTTTCAAATCGGCGCCTTGTCTGTACATTTTGATGTAGCTAAACCAGCAATTTTATTTATCATACAGATATATTTGTAGATTTTTGTATTGTTTAACAGCATTATTGTTGCAGGTTCTCTTGTTTCTTTTCTTACATTTATAGAGTAGAGCACAAAGAGGTTTTCAAATGATTGAAATGAAATGTTTTTAATTAAGAGGTTTATTTTTTAAGAAAGTTTTTCTTTTTTTTCTTTTTTTCTTTTTTTTTTTTAAGGTTGATTTGAATTAATACCTATCCAAAACTTTTTGTTTTACAATAGTTTTATTATAGAATCAACTCTTGAAATTTCTTTATACCTGATTTTAATGTCTATGTACATTGGACATTCAAGTATGAAATGCTTCTTCCTTTCAACTATCTATGTATTACAACAAAATACAAATCCTTTTTTCTAGTAGTTCTTTATGTCTCACATCTAACCTTGTGGGAGCTAATCCTTAACCGAGAGATGATTTTTTCCCTCCATTTAATTTCAGCCCCTATATATGTTTTTTCACAATGTTCATATGTTAGGTTGAACTCTGTAATATAGTGTTGATGCTTCCTACTTGTTTTCTTCCTCCACATCACCATTCTAAACTTTTCATTCACATAGTTTTTTATGTCTTTGTTAAGATTTGGGCATTCATCTAGGTTGATATCTCATTTGTTCATCCATTTGTGGTTTTGTTCATCCATGTGTTTTTTCATCTACGCAACCAACCCTAGGGCACCTATTGGTCTTCATGTTTTCTTTTTTATCAAATAGCATATAACTCTAGTCATAATGATTGCCTCTAGAGGGAAGGTACATGTTTTGGCCAAGATGATTTCATAAAGAACTATAGTCTTGATTCTAAAATTGGTTATTAACCACTTATGGATTATTTAAATTTGTCTCCATTTTGAACTTGTCGTTCCACTAACAGTGAACCTCATAATTGTACAACACCACCAACGTGACAAGTAACACAAATAAAACCTAATGGTCTTCCAATTCCATAGCTCAACATTCTTGCCCATGTTTTGGAGTGCATAAAGAGCTTGTTATCTTCTTTGTATTCTCTTCTTCCTACAAGTATCCTAGTTGAGCTTCGTGGATATCGAGGCCAAAATATTTGTATTCGACATCACTTTAAGAGACTCTCCGCAAACCAAAAGTATTGGTGTCAATTTAGTGGGGATCAAGTTTGACATTTAAGTTTTATTTATGCCTTGGATGTTTTTTATTATTTTATTTTTAATTTTTAGTAGTCCAAAGGGATCAACAAATACCCAAAACCCAACCTGACAGCTATGTAGCTCTAACACAAGGCTTGTGCCACCGTACACCTCTAAAGCGGCATAGAAATACCCCACTCCACATGTGTAAGTAAACCATGAATAATTTATGTCTTGGATGTTATGTGACTTCTTTGTAAGTATGGACACCTAATTTGGTATTGGACTTGTTAATTACTTTGGTTTAGTGTGTTTACATGACTATGGATTATTGGTTCAAGTTAGGCTTTTATTGGTGTGTGTTCTTTTGTATCATCTCTTTCTTTTGTCATCTATCTTTTATTGACTCCTCTCTTGTCAACCTTTCATCTCGTGTTTCTATTTTATTGAGTTATGTGCCCCTTTTGGTTATTCTTTTCGCTTGTTGTGTGTTAACTTGTATGCCAATAGGGTCCTAATTTGAATTCAAGAAGTCTATAAATATATAGGTGTATTAGTGTATTTAACTTACATGGATAATCACGCATTGAGTTATTTCCATTGCACAAAAGTGATATTGAAGATATAAGAGCATAATATATTATATTTCTAAAGCATTCTCATACCAAAAGTCTCGGTTGAAAACATTTAGAGATTAATCTAGTTGATACTAGACATTACACATATTGAAAGATAAGGGTTGGGATATAAGATTAGTTGTTGAATTTTAGTAAGTGTTGCTTGCGATTTTGCTTAATCACATGGGGCCTAATGTTAGTGGAGGTATAAAATAAGGCCCTCTTAACATCCCTCATTTTATGGGTTATGCAAGGAGTTGGGCATGAATTAGGGTTTCTACAAAAGAGATTGATTTTCAAGTGATACGCGAGTGAACCAAAAACATAGACATGCTTTTGAACATCAAGGCATGTTGAACACATTCATTAAGTCATCTCTAGATTTGTGCATATATAACCTTTTGTGGTAGTCCTGTCATTTTTTTCCCACGCAAAAATGGTCATTATTTGATGAAAATGGTCAAAGGAATCTAACGATCGATTTTTAATGGAGTTGTTCATGTTGAGTTGTAGACATGTTTTCCTTAATTTTCATTGGAAATTGTTCGCTAGATTGAAAAAAGTGGTTATCATTATATTGTTTTAACTATTTATAGTTTTAATGCCTAAATAATTAATACTAGAGTGTATTCCAAAAACAGAAAAAATACATTAGTAATTGGATTGAAATGCACTAAAGTAGAGGCAATCTAGTTCATTGATCTAGAAAAAGAAATTTATGAGCATAAGGAATAAAACCAATTTATGATTTTGTTGAAGAATGATTGTGTTGATGGCTTTGAAGTGGGAAGATCAAACAAACTAAAACATAGAACCAACAATTTAATCATATAAAATATTTATTGGGGTAGGTTCGACCAAGGAGGATATTTTTCATGTATTACTAAACTTGACCTTTACTAACTATGTAAAATTTAAATTTTATGTGAGTGTTTATCTGTCTTTACTCTTCACGAATATTTCCTAGAATTTATGTGATGTGGTATTGTAATACCTAAAATTTTATTCAAGCACTAAGTGTAGACACAAAATCACACATACTACTATTTTACTATGTCATCTCAAGTATGTTGTTATATGCATGGATCTTAAGTAAGAAAAGTATTCACTAGTGACACAATCCTTTGTCCATCCACTTGTTTTGATTGTTTCTATTGTCTTTCTCTCTCACATCTATCATTTTGTACCCAATTCTGGTCAAGTCACAGGGATCCTTGTCTATCAGTCTTTTCACATATGTCGTCATTTATCCCAAGACACTAGCGCCCATTCTGGACACTAGCGCCAAGCGCTCCTGTCCATTCTAGGCGCTCCTATCCTCTTTGTTATTTTTACACTTTTTGACATTTTGGTTGGTCTTTCTAGTTTTCTTATCCTTATCCCGAGCTCATAGTCGGCCTTTTGGGTCACTAGTGTCGAAATTCAAACAAGAGATCCATATATATACACAACATACACTCTATATTATTCTGTCTGGAAATTCTAAGGGAAATCACATCTACATACTATCACTACCATTAAAGGGACTACATTTTTGGGTTGCATACACTGCATAGGAAGGGGAAGTGTTCAATTCCATATCACACATTTGCATATTATCTAGCTACAAGCCCACTATCTTGGCATCATTGGCACAAGGGCAACCTAAGGATACTATTTCACACAAAAGCACAAAGAACTACATGGAGTCTGGAATGTAGTGCAACACTTGATCATAAGTTCACTCATCGGGTGATCACCGAGGTCAGTCTAACTTCACATATTGCATTTTTCATTACAATTTGATGTGTTTGTGAGATTGTGTAGGTAACTAAGGTTTGTTTTACATGTTATAGGTACCCTTGGCGATCAAAGAGCAAATATCATGTGACTAACAGAAATGATAGTGAAACCCTAGCGACACAAAAGAAAGTAGATTCGAGCTTATGTGCAATCAACATCACCTGTGCGCCTGGCCCACCACCGG
Organism: Taxus wallichiana var. yunnanensis; assembly: GCA_018340775.1. Taxonomy (NCBI): domain Eukaryota; kingdom Viridiplantae; phylum Streptophyta; class Pinopsida; order Cupressales; family Taxaceae; genus Taxus; species Taxus wallichiana. Next base: position 762,192,696 of record CM031244.1, read on the forward strand.
CGCCGTGTCCAACATTATTCTCAAGTCCCCAATTTTACAGAGAGTAGTTACGATATTGTTTCAATCATGTTTAGCACTTTACACTACCTAGATCGGTTCCACATTCGCAGATTCAACTAAGTCATTTATCTCTCCTATTTACTTATAGTTTTGTATTGCTTGAGTGCTTAGCATTTGTATATTTATTGTATTTTATCATATCAGTTACTCTACAATTAGATTTAATTCATATTTTATTAAATCATTTGGTGAACCCGCTCTTCTTCGAACTTCTTGCCCTAGGATCCCAAAAACCCTCATGGCTAAAAAGAGGTCCTCATCTCCCAAGCATAATATGGTTGTAACACCTTGGTCAAACTGTTATATTTCTCTTTGCATTACAAGCGTTGGCAAGTGATTTTCTTGAATGGGGTGTGTTCCCTTGATTGTAGAAAATCATGCTTGTTATGGATAAATCATTTCTACTTTTGGATTCTTTAGAACGGAATGATATGGCTTGCAAGAATCCATTTTCACTCCTTATTGATAAGTCTGCAATCTGATTTTGAGAGTTGCAAACTTATCTCTTTTGACTGACTCATCCTTGGATCAATTTCAGTGATCCAAGGAATGTTTTAAAATCTTCTTAACGGACTGAATGGTAAATTGACATTCATTAGTTGAGAGACATAGCGGACTGAACTTTTGTATTTTACAAATTCTTTGGTCTTGTATTAACGTGACTTCAGTAGGTTGTATGTTGTGCTTGGGTCTTTGGGATTGATCTCTGCAGGACATTATTGGCGTAAACAAAATATAGTCTGCTTATGACTATGAAGGGGATCAGAATCCTAAAACTAAAGGATTATCCTAACGGTATCCTAAACTAGGTAAGATCACCTACTCCCTAGCTACGTCTACTTACTTGGGTTCATTCTAACCTAAGCTTCTTATTCTATTTTGATGGGATGGCGTCCTAACCTAAAGCTCTTGTGCTAAATGAATAAGGGGGAGGGGGAGATTACAAAAGTAATGTTAGGCTATATTAACCTAATGCCTAATACTATATGGAAGTGAATTTAATCTAACCTAAGGTGGAAACTACCTATGGCAATGTTTTAAAACCTAAGGTGATTTATTGTTAGACTAACCTAAGTCTTGGGAAATCTAGCCTAAACTATTAAAAAGGAACCTAAGGGTCGCATGGCACTAAGGCGACGGTTCCAATGGCATTTAATTGATTTGATTGGGTTTAATGCATGAGGTCTTTGCCGTTTTGGAAAAGACTAGTTAACTTTAGTGGGGGCTTACGTGGAGGCTTCACTAAATATGGAATTGCATGTTAAATTGAAAATGGCATTTGCCAGTTTTGGGAGGCGGTGGCAAGGAGAGATAAGCGGGAGATTTGGTAGTAATGACATTAATGGGTCTCGGTTTTGTGTGCAAACCATCTTGGAAACAAGGGAGGCAGATTTGTGGGAGGTTGTTTGGTTTTGCATGTCTCGCGAATTTTTCTCTGCATGGAGCTATCTGGTTCTTTGAACCAGCAGTTTGACTTCCACTTCGTGGTTATTTTTGGTTTCTCTGGTCTATTTTCAATCAGAGGAATGTATATGAGGCATTGGAAGAAAATTTGTTTGGTTGTTGATCTTTTGTGGAGAATAAAAAGAGTGGGAAGCTCGGCTAGAAGTCTCCTTCAAATTGGCAAAGGCACTATCAGGCATGATAGGCTCTACCCATTAATATTTCTTGCTTTCTTCTAAATGATTCATTAAAACAACTCTACTCTCATGAGATAAATATTTGCATGATTTTTCTGGTTAATTACTGTCATGTTTTTATGAATCTCTGTGATTTTTGGGATGTAAATCCATTGCAAAGTAATGATAGTTCTTGGGAAACTTTCTCTGTGCTATTTTAATGGTGACATGCATGCGAAACTTGTATTTGAAGCTTTGTATTTCATTTTGAAACTAGTATTCAATTTGTGGTGTTGATTGAACGGGCATTCATTGCCTTATGTTTCATTTTGAACTATTATTTGGAGCCTGTGTTTTGTTTTAACTTGTATTGGAGCATTTGTGTTTTGTTTTGAGCTTGTATTGGGGCTTCATGTTTCGTTATGAGCTCGTATTTGAACTTCATGTTTGTTCTGAGCCAGTATTAGAGCTTTGTGTAGTTCTAAACTTTTATTGAAGCTTCATGTTCAACACTGTACTTGTATTCAGTATTTGCGTGTTCGAACTTGTAGTTGAATCGATGTGTTTGATTTTTACTTGTATTTTGAGTTGGAGTTTTACTTGTATTCAAGGATTGAAATGCTTGAACTCATTTATGGGTATGTCTGCTCGCTTGATAAGGGCTTGAGAGATTAGTTTCGGTTTGAAGTTGATCTGGTAATCTCTTTTGAGATCTTCTTTGTGTAGCTTCTTGAGTGTGAATGGTTTTAGTACTTTTGTCTTTTAGACTGTACCGCCTTCTTTGAACTTGATAGGGCGTGTGAATACGAAGTATATCCTTTCCTTCTCTGCCCTGAGCGAACCCGCGTCTTGTTGAAGGCTTGACTATGTTATGTTAGAAGGATTACTGGACTGGAATTGTATCTTGTTTTGGGTTTGGTTTGATATAGAGTTTGTTGGAATAGTCATTAACAGTTTTGAGGATTATGGATATGTAGTATGCATTCTCTTTCTTGTGATCAATGTTTGGGATGAATACCTTCTTTTGTCGCAAGCCTCTTAGATAGAACTTGAGAGTCCTTGTTGTGATTCTGTTCCAGTCACATGGAGGTAAGATTGGGACAGAACTTGTCTTAAACGTATATTGGGTTTCTTCTTACCTTCAGATCCTCTTAAATTGACTTTTTGGTTGTTAGGGAAATGAGTTGATTACTCTCTCATGTTGAATCTTGTTGATAGGATTTATCATCTCTGGTTCGGGGTTGTTTCACTGAATTTTTCTTCACAATGACCTTGAATTTTATGTCTCTGTTATTTGGAGCCGTGTAAGACCTAGAAGTTGGGAATACAATATCTAATGAGTTCGCGAGTTGTATGAACCTTGTATATCTTACATTGTTTGTGGATTTCTATTCCTTGATGGATTCATTGAACGAATCTCTGGGTTTTCAAAGAGAAAGGAATATGTTCTCTTGGGGACAATATATTGTTTAGGGACTGTACTATGTACTTCATTCTGAGAATTGAATTTGAACTTGTGTTTAATGAATGGGAATAGATAACCAATTGGTAAATATTTGTAAGGGAAACCAGAAGTGTGCTTTCTTTCAACTGTGTGTTTGGTTTTGTGTTCTCTCTTGGGAACTAGTTAAAGAAATTCTAAGTTTGAAATAGAATTGGGAATTCATTTGATGGTATAAATGAAATAAATTATTGATTGCCCCTTTTCTAATTGAGATCCCTTTTTACTGTTGTTTGGATAAGTTCATTTGATTGAACTTCTCTGTATTCAATTCTCTTATGAGATGGAAATTTCTTGTGTATTGTTTGGTCTACTTTGTGTAAGTCATTGGTTGTAATGATGTGGAAAGAGATTAATTTTGTTGAGTCTAGCTTGGATTTGTGGAAAGTCTAGTTTCAATCTTTGAATTATATCTTCTAACATGTGGAAGTTAGTTTAGACTTGTAGGAGGACTGATTTGACTCTCAACCCCTACTTGGATTGAATTGGGATTCTTGTTGGATGTTGATCCTTTAATTTTGAATCCTTATATTGTTATCTTTGACTGAGGCAGTTTTGTGTGTTCTAAACATGTTTCTGTCTTTCAGACGATTAATGTATGGGAAATAGTATGTATTGATTCTTCTTCTTGCTTACATGGAAAGATGAAGCATCCTAATATGAGCTAGGTTGTAATTAACTTCTTTAGTTGCTTAGTAAAAGATAAATGTGTATTTCTATTCTTATAGAACTATGAAACAATTGGATGACAAGACCTATGATTGTTTTAAAGTAATTAATAGGATCAATTAAACCTTATGATATAATGCAGATGTTGTGGATTATATTATGCTCCTTTCTTAAAAGTGAATTTAGACTCTTTTATTGTACTTCTTTTCTAGATGTTATTACTTATGATTATTTGTATGATATATTAATTGTTTCATTAAAGCAAATTTTTTTAATGGAACAATTAGTGGAATGCACTTCACTTTAATGCTTAGTGCTTATCATGCTTAGTTCATTGAATGCAGACCCGTCTTAGCAATTTTTACGAGATGGACATTGTAAGTGATAAAAGAAGGCAAAAACTTTTATGATGCATTGGTTTACTTAATTTTGGATCTTATGTAAAGGATTTGAATCATTCTAAGTTGTATTGGAAAATAAAAGTGATGTTCTTTTAAGATCTTAATTCTGATTGACATGCAGAATGTCTGAAATGCATAGTCTTGTAAATGTATATTTATCATCATGAATTGAAAGGTTTTGAGTTGGATTCCAATTTGTGGTGTGAATTCTTTTGTACTTGTATGACAGAATTAATAGTGATATCTTGGTGGTATTCTTATATCTAGTTGTGTACTTTTAATTTTATCGGTTAATAAGTTAGATAAGGGGGATAATACATTTCCCCTTATTATAAGGAAACTTGTTAAATTATAAAGGTGTCATTCTTTATTTACACAACTATAGATAATAATGAAATATGCATTGGGCATACAATTGAACTATATGAGCTAAGAATGTTAAAAAGGAATAGTGGTTATGATCTTTAATCTTTTAACTACGGTTATAAAGTAAACACTAGTTGAATCTAGGTGGATGACACACTTGATTTGGATAGCTAGGTTGCATTAAGAATTAAACATTTGATGTTTGCTGTCCTATTTTTTGGGGGATAACTATTTGTTATGCCATGTTAATGAACAACAATGCAAACTTGAAATAATGAAGTCCTCCATATCTATTCAGGCTAGTTATGGATAAAGAACTTAATGAATGTTGGAATTAGGGTTAGGCATGGTTGTTGTAATCTGAATCTTAATCCAATATTAATCATGATAATGACCACTAAGGGGTATGTACATCTTGATGAATCAGTTCTCACGGATGTTGGCACACGCCAACTACAGAGACTATACCCTCGAGAATTCCAGGACTTCTCGAGGATACAATGTTGTAGTTGACATGTGGAAACACCCTTCCGTATTTGTTCATCTAGATCTACACACATTTGGACTTGAACTTAGTTCCCCTCTAGGTCAAGTTAGTAGCATGTTTTGGATAGGTAGTAGCTTTCTATGACTCAGGGTACCTTGGCACATTCAAATGACTTAGGTCAGCCGAGTATGCCCACATACCCTAAGTCATCGTGAGCATCTTCCTATAACAAATTATGTTGCTAACCTAGGCTAGAGTCAAACCTTAGGCAAGTGGACTGACGGTAGTCAATAAAGACCATTCTAGATAACAGAAGAGTGAGGTGAAGGATGTATTCCGAAATGACGAGTATGTCGTCTAGGAATAGTAACATGAACAATATGTTGAAAATCTTTGGCCAAAGTATCGTAAGCTGCTAGTTACGTTGTCCTATGTCACCTAGTTTAAAGCAATGTGATATCAGATGAATATTGGTAACAAATATTCAGATAGGTTCTTTAAACAGATCACTCAGTACCTGAATAGGGTAGGAAACCAAGTATACATAGTATACATAAAGTATTCTATAATTTAAGTTAACATGAGAGATCGGTTGGTAACCAAGTCATGGAATGAGAGATCGGTAGCATACCGAGTCATTACAACTACATATGGTTATCTATTATGAGATTGATTGGCATTGAATGTGTGTTCTAATTGATGTTTTATTTAGAATAGAGAACATTACTTTTCATAAAAAAATATTCCCTTGTTTCTATAGTCTTAAAATGGGAATGTTACAATGGTCGATACATGTTTGCACCCTTTTTTATGATATTACTGCAGAATATTAATTTCATGATCTTTATTTCAATCCTAAATTTGATTCTTCTCTTCTTTAATAACTTCTTACTTTCCAAGAAACTCTTCCTATTGGCCATGACACCCTTAACATTTATATAGTCTCCCTTGAAAAAAAAATCACTTCATGTTCTCCTTCATCTTCTATAGATATGTGAAAAATGATAGTGATGTCGATTATATTTCTGATCATGAACATGTTAGTGATGATGTTACTTCTCTTAATATTGTTGAATGTGAATTTACTACTCCTCTTTCTTCTACTAAAATTTTTCTCATGATGATTCTACTCCTACCACTAGTACACCTCTTATTGTATCTCCTGAGTCTACATCTAGCATTCCCATAGAGCCTCCATGTTCTTCTCCTCCTCTCCACCTCCTTCTCCTCCTTCCACATCCACTCCTCCTTCTCACATTCCCATGATCACTCACAATGGAAAGATCCAACCTCTCAATATGCCTCTCACTTCACCAACCATTCCTTCACATGATATTTTATCTCTCATGCATGTTGTTGGCACTTTGCAATCTCAAGTTCATACACTCACCCTTGAAAGTAAATCCTATTATGCTTCCATTGACAATAATTCTTTGCATGGCAATCCTATTCCTAAAAATATTCACAATTTTTGCTTTCCCAAAGGACTTCATCATGCCTAACTTCTCATGTTTTGATGGCACTAAAATCCTTATTTACATCTCAAGCATTATCATTCAACCATGTCTTGCTTATTCTAATGATCACTTGTTACTCAAAATCATTTTTCATAGCCTTGTTGATCATGCTCTCCAATGGTATACTCATTTTCCTTATGGATCCATTAGTACTTATTATGATATGGAGGATGTTTTTCTTAGACAATTTATTTCTAACAATGGTCCTAAAGTCACATATGAATGCTTTCCTTCTTTGCATCAAGGAAAGAATGAACCAATTTAGATTACATTTTATGCTTCAATTCTTGCATGCATCAGTTATTATTTCAGCCCATTGATTTAGAAAAGCAATTTATCTTTTGTCATGGCTTAATTCCTTGCATTAAAAGAAAAACTATTATATGATACATGTGAATCTTTTACTCTCTTATGCTATAAATTCATTGATTTAGAACAAGATTTAATTTTGCACATATTATACCACCCCTTCTACTTCTTCTACTATTCTTCTTCTACTACTTCTTCTCCTCTTCCATCCATTAAGCTCCTCCATGGTCCCCATCTCCGCCTCCACGTAAGTGTCTTCCTTCCCTCCCCACATGTGTCAGCATTCACCTAAGTCTTCTTCATCTCCCACTCGTGAACCATTGCAATTCTCACATAATGCAAAACCACATGATGTTATGAACTTTACTTGATAAGTGGCTCATTTGTTTACCTTCTACTCAACATCATCCACCTCACCACTTACAACGTACATGCCATGCCATGATGTGACCTTTCCTTTTCTGTAATTTCCACCACATCAATGGCCATCATGATAATGAATTGTTATGCTCTCCATGATCACTTACAACAATTAGAAGAAAAAGGTGTCATTTCTTTCTCTCTCTCTCTCTCTCTCTCTCTCTCTCTCTCTCTCTATTCACATAAGTGTGCTTCCACCATTGTTCACTTGTCTCCTTCACCTCCATCTAAAGTAGTCATCCACCCACCTCCTAAGGTCATTATCCATCTTGTGTCCTCCATCTAATCCACCTATGGTTACATCCTCTCATTCTTCACACATTTCTATAATACCTCATTGGCTTCCTAAGCCCCTTGCTTCCACACTTCCTCCCACCACACCTTCTATTCTTGGTTCCATTCCATCTAGCATCCAATTTGGCACTTATTCTCACATTGTTTTGCTTCACATGCTCCATCCATGCCTTGTAGGCCTCTTAATCTCTGGTAGATGACATCCACTTTCCATTTCATTACCCTATGACACACTCTCGTGTTATGGTTCACACTTGACTGTTGAGGGAATACTACATCAATGAACCTCTCCTTTCACAACTCATGCATGCATTGTGCTTCATGTCATATATTTTCTAGCATCTCCTTACACATGTGACAAACCCATTTCCCGATGATGCACTCTTGTTTTATGGTTCATTCTTGACTATTGAGGGGGCATTTATAAATGAACCTCATTCTCACACTGGGGGAAATCACTCTTCTTCCCCCCTTCATTCATCATCATCATCACACACACAATATTACAACCATTATTTACATCTCATCATCATTCATATCAACACATTATTATTTATATCATCTTATACATTTATCACATTTATTTTACATTTTATCATACATTATATACATTACATCATTACATTCACATACATACATTCATCATTATATTATTATTATCACATCATTATTTATATTCATTCATTATACAAATTATTTTTAATAATTACTTATTAATCTATTTCATTTCACATCATATCATTTCACATCATTACAACCATCAAATCATAAATCAACCATTTCAAAACATACACATAACATCAAATCAAAATAAATACAACACACATCATCAACACATCATCATCATCATATATCACACACATACACACACACACACAACACATACACACAATATATATATATATATATATATATATATATCATCAAAATCATAAGTTGCAAAATACAATCATGGGGGAAAGCCCCCATGCATCATACAACATATACAATACATCATACATCATCATCACTATCACTATATACAATCGTGGGAGCTCTAGAACTAGAGGCTTCACCGCTCACTCTACTCATTGATCTCGGCCTCTATATCTCTCTAACTAACTCTCGTAATATAGTAAAATATCATCATCTATCTCTCAAAAATCCCATGTAGCTCATGTAGCTCAACATATCTAAAAAACATCTTGAGCTAGGGCTCCTCCTCCTATGACCTATCTATCTAGCTCACTCTAGTCTCTATACGAGCCTCATCATGCTCACTCAATAACATGGTACATGTGGCTACTGCTATAGCCACGGCTCAAACAAATGGGCATGCTCTCCCAATAACATCACTCTCTCTAGCATACCACCTCCCATGAGCACATCTGGAGGCATGTTTCGCGTCAACATGTGTATCGATGAATCTACAATCAATGACCAATAAGCATCACCTATAATCACAAAAAACCAACATTAGTTATTACACACCTTTACAATATAATAAAAAAACAACTAACAAATAAAAACAAACAATACTTATGTTTGCTCTGTCTCTCACTACACCATCTACATCGGGGGTAGGTGCCTTCCCCTCTACTCCTCCAAATTGTCCATCCACGCCGCATCCACCACTACTGGAAATAACAACACCCATCGATGTGTCACCCACCACTCACTATAGGCCTAGGTGCACCCCCCGCATCATCAACTATGTATAGGCTCTATAGCCACATCTACCTCATCTGGACCAGGATGATGCACTAGTTGTCTCTCTGTTGGGCTCGGCCTCTCCTCTCTCTCATCTCTCTCTACTCTAGTAGATCTCAACCATATATATGGCTCTGGGGCACACATTGGGCCATGCCAAACTATCTAGATACTCACTCACCCTAGAACAACTCTTTCACCCCTGGGAAGTGATCCTCTAACCACATGGTGCACCGAATGCACCGCAACTCCACACCATCCTCTACCCATCCACCATAGTCTCTATATGGTCTCCATATAATGGCCCCAGGGCCCATCTGATCTATCATCGACCTATAGGTGGGTCATCCATCCTCTCTGCTATGGGTGCCTACCCACCTCACTATAAATATCTCGAGTCGAGCCCAATCGGCCCGTGGCCCACTAAGTGGCCTCAATATCATATATATGCTCATATGCCCATATGTGCAACAAAATTTGTGGCTCCTAGTCCACCCCCATGATCCTCCTGAGTAAATATATAAAAATCTCTATACAAGTGGGCCAATACACACACACCATGCCCATGCATACCTAGTCCCATGCTCCTCTATATGTGAAAATATCATGCATCTTATACAATATCCCAACTCCACCACCCTCCACTACACCATGATGATGCTAGAATCACTGCAATAAACTTCCACAACCATGGAACACTAGATCTCAATATCACATCTAAACTGATATGAGTCTCTTCCTGTACTCATGTCCTATGAAATGAAATACCTCTCTACCCTCCTTTTCCCTCATCTATGACTATGGGCATCCACTATAGTCATCACATGTACTCTCTCTCCTATAATAGGCAACCACCGTAATATCATGTATACATCCTCTAAGGTCACTCATCATCTCACAGTAGGAAAAAGAATGTACATGTATTATGTGCACCATCTATCACACAAAGTAGTCAACATAGGCATATTATGGGGTACTTCCCCAATCTAATCTAAAATGTGTCGTAGGCATGACATGGTCAATATATCCCACTCTGTGTCTAACAACCCCAAAGTAAGCAATGTACTCAAGTGTCAACCCCCACCAAAACTCTCTCGAGTGTATATCCCTCTACACAACACAAAAAAAAAAATTCTTCCATTAGTACACTATACATATTACAAAAATCACTTATCATCATAACATCAAAATTAATCAAAATATCAACATTTTCACAAACACAGTGCCCAAACCTGCTGGGACCAACACCCGAGAGCAGTCACGGGTGCCCAAAATCAGGTCACTAGTGCTAACTGTAAATTGGGCGCTAGTGTCCCCAGGGATAAAAATGCCCTGGCCACCACCCCACCAAAGTGTCAGAAATGCCAAAAAACAAAAAAACAAATTTTACTAAAATTGACAAAAATAGACATATTTGACAAAATTTTCCAAAAATAATCACACTTACCAACTCATCGGTCGTCTCTGTGAAGCCACGACCACCGCCACTCTCTCAAATCTAGTCAAACTCATTTGCTCTAACATGTGGCATCCTCATACTCAGAGCTCAAATTTCACTCGATCTCTGGTACAAATGAAATACTATTCACTTTTCACTATTACTATATATAGTAATTCCAATTTTTCATATACTATAGTTACTATTTGTAACCACTTTTACAACTAATACATGCATAGTTTCACTCATATCTTGAGCCTCGTAACTCTGTTTGTCTCTTTTTGTGCCATATGGATCATAATTTCCTCTAGCACATATATATAAATTTCAACATCTCATATTCACATCTATGCACATGTACTATTCAATATCTATTCATACTATGACTATATATCTATCCCATATTATTTCTCATTTACTATTACAACATCTTATATTCTTGCTTTTGGCTCAGTGCTCATTTCTCACCCTTCACCCTTTCACCAAAAGGGGGCATATAATCGAGATCATCCCATAATCCCTCTCAAGTTACAATACAATCAATCGACACTCCTAGCATATTACTATTACAACTTTCTTTGATCTCATTCAAACAAAGGAACAATCATTCTATACTACAATCAATACTTTCTACTATTTCAAATCTATTCCCCCAAATGACCTAATCTGGGGGAAAACAAAAATCTCTCTCTGTGAGTAATTTACTAAGTACACAATCTCAAAGCAATCTTCTATCATTCAAATCAAATCAATCAATCAATCAATGTTCAATAAGCATACTTTATTATCTCTCCCAAGATGACCTAACTTGGGAGTTACATTACATTACTATCACTTCTAGATGACCTAACTTGGAAGCCATCTAGCATTATTCAAATGGAACACCCATTACTATAGGAGTGGGGGAAATGAGATGTCATTTCCTTTCCTATACTACTCCTATATGGGTTCTTCAATCGGAACAAATTTTTTTTCAAATAAACTAATCGAACTAAATTGGAACTAAATTTGGTCTCTATCTATCCATCTGCAATGGTTGGACCTTTTGGGGATGTAGTCATGGATGGAGAGTAAAACTAGACCTCTCTCCCCAACACTCTTCCTCTGGTAGCAGGATGCCCAAATCCTCCCATTTACAAACAAAATCGGGTTGGGAATTGATCACTCCCTACCTCTTCAATCTCCTTTGACAACAATTCAAAATCTCCAAAATCTCCAAATCATTTCAACTATTTCTCCAAGTGCTCCTTATGATGGTTTTCTATCTCCACTTATGCCACATGGGTCAAAAGCATTGATCCATGGTTTTCACCACGCTACAAGTTTTTAAATTCTACACACTTTGCAACATGGCTTCTCAAACTCTATATAGGTATGTTCCTTACTTCCTTTACACTACTTGAATTTCATTCAAATAACATAAAGGGGGGAAAATGTAGACACAAAATCACACACATACTACTATTTTACTATGTCATCAAGTATGTTGTTATATGCATGGATCTTAAGTAAGAAAAGTATTCACTGGTGACACAATCCTTTGTCCATCCACTTGTTTTTGATTGTTTCTATTGTCTTCTCTCTCACATCTATCATTTTTACCCATTTTGGTCAAGTCACAGGATCCTGTTATCTATCTATCTTTTCACATCTATCATCATTTATCCAGACACACTGCCCCATTCTAGACACTAAGCCCAGTGCTCTCTTGTCCATTCTGTGCTTTATCTCTCTTTTTTTTTTTTACTTTTTTGACATTTGTGGTTGGCCTTTCTAGTTTTCTTATCCTTATCCCGAGCTCATAGTTGGCTTTTGGGTCACTAGTGTCAAAATTCAAACAAGAGATCCATATATATACACAACATACACTCTATTATTTCTGGTTGAAATTCTAAGGGGAAATCACATCTACATACTATCACTACCATCAAAGGGACTATTTTTGGGTTGCATACACTACATAGAAGGGGAAGTGCTCAATTCCATATCACACATTTACATCTTATCTAGCTATAATCCCGCTATCTTGGCATCATTGGCATGAGGGAAACCTAAGGACACTATTTCACACACAAACACAAAGAACTACATGGAGTCTGGAATGTAGTGCAATGCTTGGTCATAAGTTCACTGGTAGGTTTGTTTTCTAGGTTTTTTTAGGTTACATGAATATACCTCTAGTGATCAAAGAGTGAATATCAAGTGACTGACAAGAAGTGATGAATTGAAACCCCTAATGACACAGAAAGAAATTAGAGATTCCAATCGACACACTTTCACGTCCCAAATCAACCAAATTACGTACCACTGCCAAGCCTATCTCTCCTATTTCTTATAGACCAGCACCCATGTCCAACATCATTCTCAGGTTCTAGATTTTATAGAGAGTTATGACATTATTTCCAATCTTCATTCAACACTTTACACTTACCCAATATCGGTTACCATAGATTCAACACAAGATTCAACTAAGTCATTTATCTCTCCTATTTTACATGTGTGATGACCCATTAGGGGAATTTAAGGATCATCTACTCTCTCATTATAAGAAGGTAAAGAGGAAATCATGTAATCATTTAATTCCTTACCGCACCCATCATAACAACAAGTTCTCAAATATTAATTAATCCATATTGTTTCCTAACATATTTTCAAGTGTGAGGATTGAATCAAGGGATCCATATTTACTAATAATTATATATAACTTACATTTCATCATAGGTTGAGGATAACTACATGAGGCCCGATCCTCTTTAGAGTAGCAAGTATGTAACTTACAATGATCGTCACATCGACATGGGTATGGTGACATAGTCCAACACAATCATTACTAACCCCTTTTGGGTTTCAAAGACAAAGTTCATGGTTTCAAGACAAGGGGAAGCCATATTTTAACACAACACATTCATCACATGGTTCGAATCCCATAAATCGGATCTCTAGACACATGTGAATAATATTATAACAACCAAATTTGGTGTTTATCCCTATAAGTGTAGATACCTAAATTTGGTCACTTATCCTTTGGAAATGAAAAGTTTGGATTTTTATATAATATGAATCATGTACGCATCCTAATCATAATTGATATATCCTTCACTCTTTTACATGACTCACTTAACTACACGCATTGCTTTATTGTTCATACATTTAGTTTCATTTCTCCAAAACAACACATTACTTATAGGCATATTTCCTAGAATCTTGCTAAGACATCATGAATTACATGTCCAAAACCATATGGTTTGGTACCAAGTGTACTATAGTTTAGGCCGATCCATACATTCCTATATCTTTCTCTCTAATGATTTTTTTCTTAATTTTTTTATCTTTCTTTGGGTCATTTCTTATCCTATAGATCATTTGTAATGTGATATCTAACGTATGGAATCTTGTATAACTAAGTATAATGCATTTAATAACTCACTTGACATTACATCTCATTCTCAAGGGAACCTATTGTAATATACATTCTTAAAGCACTCAAGGCTATCCTAACTATCCCTAAAGTAGCAACACATATTTTAGAGTAACCACTACTTGATTTTGAAGCACTCAAACCCAGTTCAAGAGTTTAACTTCCTTATCTACAAGAATCCAAAGGTATTAGAGCCAATTCATTACAAAACCAAGTCAACATGAAGCATTTCCAAAGTCTTAAGGGACAAAGAAGTCATCTCGCATCTAAACTAATACACAAGGTACATCATACTTTATATATATTTGTGTCTCGTATTCTTTGTGTCAAGAAAAAAACACAACAGAGGATTGGCTTAGATTTGAATATACAATTACATATACACTTTGAGATAACTACATGTGTTTTGCTTCGTATTGTGAGGGGATGTAGTGTAGCACCTAGTGTTTACACCCTTTTTAAGATTTTAAGATTTATTATGGAATACACAAAAATAAAAATGAATGTAAAGTTAGGAAATTAGGATTTATTCTAATTAATTAACTTTCAACATTAATTATACAACATCATAATAATGTATTAGTTCTTAAAATGAATGAATGCAAGGAATAAATTCAAGATCAGTTATGTAAGATGAAGAAAAACTTAGCTATACATAGTTATACATGAGAATTTGAGAGTGCAAAACTTGGTGAAGCTTCATTGTTGGTATTGTGACCTAAAAACACCAAAAGGGACCGTATAGTCTAGTTAGGATGTATAATTTGGCTGCCCCCTTTTGTATGGCCTTCTACACCTTCATAATTTGGTTTTATAACTTTTTGCATCCTTTTGTGGCCTAAAAATGTACTTCGTTTTCAAACCCTAGTTTTTGCACAATTTTGTTATCATATAATCGGTTGAATCATGCCAAAACATTAACAATGGGAAAAAGACCCTATAATAATGTTAGTTTTTGGGTTGAGGTGCAATAACCTACATCGGAACTATTATGAAGAGGCCTCAAACCACACGTATTTCTCCACCTAGCATGTAACATCTATATGAATGCAACTAGTTGGCAACTCTGGAATCTCTTTGATCACACTTAATAGTAACCGTGCTCTTGTTAAGACTTGGAAGTGGTAACTTGATGTTCTTGGATTTGAGGGAAGAAATAATCCTTGACCTAGTTAAGTTCTTCATAACTATAGTAGTGGTTTCCCTAGTGGATTAGCATCAATTTTGGGAAGATTTAGGGAGCCTCGAATGCCTTTTCCATGTGTTTATAATGGGGATGCCAATAGAGTTCTAGGTTAGTAAATGAGGTGATGTTAACTTGCTTATATAGGGTTCTAAAGGTAAATTATCATTATAAGGTTGAACGAGGAGGATAAAAAGATGTAATAAATAATAGAGCATTGAAAGTAGAGTTGGGAAATGTGTTGGTCGGACCGTACATGTCGAGACAAGACTAGATTAAACAACCCGACTAAACCGTGTTGTTTTAGACAGGAAGAGCTAATCAAATCTGAAATTTGCCTCGTGGAAAGAAAATTTTGAGCATTGGTCTTATGTATTAGCTTTCAAAATTTGTTGATACATATGTTTATGGTGATTTTTGGTTAGTTGTTATTATGTTGAAATACCAAAAAAATTTAAATAAAGTAGGGTTTATTGATACATGTGCCAATAAACCCAATGTCGGGATATATGCATGAATAATGCAAGAGACTCCTCCTTTTGCCAAGTGAGAACACGTGTATATAAAGACAGCTAGACAACACAAATACTAAATAATGATTAAATGATTTTCTCTCTATAACCAATCCGGGAATCTAAAGGGCTTCCTTGAAGGGTGTCAACTCGTGTTTTACAATTAAGTGATATGATAATGAAATACGGACTATAAGACTAGGATTCAAGAGGGATAGAGAGATCCTTCTTTGCATTGTAGGTGGCCCACACTAGGGTGGTGACTAGTTCAAAATCCAAGAAACATCCGAACCAATCTTGTTTCGATGCATCTTGTATTTTGCGTATCACTCGAGTTGACCTTTGATATCTTCGATTCCAGTGTGAGGGAAATGGCACACAAGTTAAGCTCGTGTGATATATTGAATTATTCCCACAAGAAAGGTTGTTGGACAATTGGAACGTCAAATATTCTTGTGATGTGGTGTGAGGTACCTAGAATTGTCATCTACAAAGAATATATCTTGTAAGAAAATTGATTACGCCAAAACATATTGATAAATATATGATAACTGATAAAATGACTAAAAAGAAAGATATCGACGATGATTGGGAATCGCGATGATCGAGGGAAAAAATGGTATATTTTAATAAAATTCAATAAAATAGACTATAATTGGTATAAAATAGGATTTAGCAATGCCAAGATGAAGTAAAGGGACTCTAAAACCAAGGGAAATGTTGAAAAATGAGATTGCAAAGTGCTTAAAGGGCTAATGAAAGAAAAAAGGGATTAGGACTCGATCAACATCGATCACTAAAAAAATTCAAATATGCTAAAAGGTTAAGCAAGTGATTAAACGTGAGATGAAATTCAAAATGACAATAGAGGATAATGAAGACGAATGTATGCAGGATGTAGCTAATAAAAATCTGATTGAAAATGATAAAAAGAAATGTACTAACCTTATTGAATGTTGTGGAGGATAGATGGGCTCTAAATGGTTGATTTGATAGTTTGATAATGGTTCTCAAGGGATGACAACATAGTGTTGATGTCTACTAGTGGTGTGATGTCGTATAAGGTGCAACAATTCATTCTTGAATCCAATATTTGTCTAGGCCCGAGGGATGGATAAGGAAAGTGACTAAATAAAATTGACAATGTTACAATGATTGTCGGTGATCACAGATCATCATCAATTTGGACAGGATGGTTGAAAACAAATTGTGAAAATATGGAAAATGGTTAAAACCATTTTCCATTCGAGGATTGAGGTTGTTTTAAGGACAATGGGAGGTTAGGAATCCAGTGGGAAGAGGTTAAGGGGTTGGGATAGCTATGGTAATTTACATTATATTTATTTCAAATGGTTAGGGAAGGGCAAATGATGTTTTTATGATGGTAAATTAGACTATATGAATAATGGACTTAGGATAGGAATAATAACGTGAGTAGTGACAATATAATTAATATGTGTTGGGTCACCTAGGGTGAAAAAAGTTGTGTCTACATTTTCCCCTTTTGTTGAGTTGTCTATAGGCACATGTTGTGAGAAAAAAACTAGTGTGAAGATGCCCCAGTTTTTATGATAAGGATATTGTTCCCCCTCAAGCCAATGGCTGACTTTGTTGGTCATTAGATTGAAAAGAGTTAGATTAATTGGATAGGTTTTCTTAAAGATGCTCCAGGGCTTGATTGTAGTTTGAAATGACCATGCCGAAGGAATATGTGGAGATGGTAGTAATATTTGAAACACTGGTAGGGTACATTATACATCCTCATGAGAGTGATGCTAATGTTGATATCCTACAAATGTGTGCTTCGAGAATACCAATAGAACGATAGGGTCCAATGGGAGTTTCTCTCGAGTGGATGTATGAAGCCACGAGACTAATGGGGTTAGAGGAAAACATCCACAATGTGTGAAAAAATAGATGTGGTCAAAAATAGAGTTTTAACGAGGTGTTAGGATCAAATTAAAGGCACATGAGCTCTTGATGGTGTCACAATGTGTTTGAAATGGTCTAGGTGACCAAAATTGATAAGGTGTGTAAAAGGGGCTTAGATTAATGACAATTGTTGATCGTGACAATTAGAGTAGACGATCAAGGGCAATTCGGGTTCCTAGGTGTGGAGACGTAGTTTGGACTCCCCAATGAGATACCTAATGAGATGATTGTGTATCGGTGAGATGAATCTAAGAGGGACTTATTGATGCCAAAGTAGCAGATGAGGCACAATAGGTGGAGGAGGAGAGGGAGCTATAGGTATATATGTTGATGTTAATGGGATTTGAAGGAGGGTTTCAATGAGTGATGAAAACAACGGTGGGCAACACGAGGAGATAGGGTGGGGTGGAGACATAGAGGTGGGGAGGTGGAGGGTGATGGGGAGTTGGCTATACTGCAAGCATATTTTGATGCATGTAGATGGAGAGATTAGTTGAGAGAAGATAGTGAGATACAAATCATCGGGAGAGGGATGATCTACTACAGAACAGGATAGGCATGCCTAGAGCATGATACAATGCAACAATAGAGGGACACATATCGCCGATAGTGGCGGGTATTGTGAGTGAAGTATGGAAAGATGGGGATAACTCTAGAGGCCTCAACGAGTGGAGCATAGGGGCATGGCCGAGTGCAAGGCATGTCGTAGTTCATCTAGGAAGAGAGCCAACAACATGTGGAAGACATATGAGGCCTCTAAGTTTTGTGACTATAGAGAGGTATCAAGCATTAGGGGAGGAGATGCGATACTATGAGTGAAACTTGTGACAGAGTGCCTCCCGGATATACCTTATTATGCGAGTATAGAGCTAACAAGTGTAGATTGGATCGACAAGCTACCTTAATGAGCATTTGTAGTTTTACACACCCTGGAGAGATTTGTGACATGATAGTGCCCGAGGGAGGCCATGACGGTGATAAAGTATCTTATTTTCATTTTACAAATTTTGCATAGTAAAGCCCTTTGAGATGAAATTTATATATGATTATACTTACATATATATAAAGCCATTTTGAGGAATTTTTGTATAAATTTTTATGAGTATATATATATATATATATATATATATATATATATATATATATATATATATATATATATATATATATATATATATGATTAAGATTTTTACTCATGTTTTGTGATGGATTTAATTTGATGTTATATATGAGTTTGTGATGAGGTTTTGAGATGTTAGATAGATTATTAATATGATGTTTGATGTTGATGTGATGTGACTTAAATATATTTATCTTGATGTATGTCTTAATGCACTTAATCATGGTCAAGAATAAATGTAAAATGTTTTTTTTTGAATTGGATTTGATATATATATGATCTGATGGTAAATTTAATATGTATGACAATGCACTTGAGGCCTTGTAACAAATGTTAACATATAACTAATCAATAATTAGTCACATGTAGGATCATGGATATATGGAATGAATTTATATACCTTCTTTCAACATGGGAAGGGCTCATATGCAGTTTTATGGGGGAGTAGGTTCTCCTTTGATGGTTTTGTAGGTTTATGCCCTAACTATATTTGTGTAAAATTATCAATGTGGGAAGTTTTCTTTTAGATGGAAAAGTTGATCGATGTGGGAAGTTTTCCTAGGATGTTTTTATTATTTTGACTTTGATTTGAAGGTTGATTGATGGGAAACCTTTTGTAGTTATATTGAGTAGCCATCCTTCAAGGGAGTGGTCTATAATTTTATTTTTTTTGATTTTAGATAGTCATACTTCATAGGATGGTCTCTTTATTTTGATTGAAAATTTGTCCTTTGAGGGATCAATCTATATTTTTGTCTGGTATGATTAATAGTTGTCCTTTGAGGGATCAATCTATATTTTTATAGTGTGCATCCATACGTATATTTTTGACATATATTTTTTTTCAGATGGGGCAATCCTAATAGACCATTTAGGATGGAAAAGATGTGTGTATAAACTACACATGTGTACCCATAACATTTTTGAGTTGGTAAGATAAGGGAAAATATGAGTAATGATTAAAGTTCCTACTTATGAGGAGGAACTTGTCCATGTGGAAAATGTGATGAATAGAGTCGACATGTGTTCACCTTAAGGTTGTAAATATAAGATACTGATAGAGGACCACATAATTCCAAATCATTACAATGGTAAGTGATAGGTTGGTGATGGAATGAGATCTTTGATGTGACTAATTTCATGAAAGTATATATGTTAACAATAGAAAGGCCACAAGTGTAGAGCATTTAGGAGTTCCTTTTCAGGTTTACCATCAAGAGAGGCTAAGCGATAGGCTCCAGAACCCATATTTATGAGTGATGACATATGGACAATCTATTTGGAGAAAACTTTCCACATTTACTCCTTTCTAGAGTAGTGACATTTTGATTCTCTTTAAGGAAAAGATCACCAATATTGAAGTCATGTTCTTTGACATGTTTGTTGTATGTTATTTTGATGCATTATTGATAGACATGATGATGTTCAAGGATGTTAAGTGAATTTCATCTAATAATTCAAGTTGTGTTAAGTGTTCTTGATGATACTCTTCATCAAAAATGAAATCTCTAAGGGAGACACAAAGAGATGGAATTTAGACTTGAGAGGAAGGAAGGCCTCAAAGTCATAGACTAAGGAAAGGGAGTAACACTTGTAGGGGTATGGATGCTAGTCTGATAGGCCTAGAGGGAAAACAAAATTTGGAGATGTCAATTCTTTAGCTTGATCAATGGTTTCATGAGGATTTTGTTGAGTGTTTTGTTAGAAGCTTCTGTTTGACCATTTTCTTATGGATAGTAAGGAGATGAAAACTAATTGATGTTGTAGGTGTCAAATTTTTTGAATATTTTTATTTTTGAAATATTTTCCATTATCTATGATAATTTTTTATGAGGAATGCCAAAGTGACAAGATAATGTGATGGTGGATGAAGTCAACAATTTTATCAACTTTAGTGGAGATGAGGGGAATAGCTTCCACCCATTTTGTGAAGTATTTGGTAGTGGTGATGATAGAGTGATGTCATTGTGAGGAACGAGGGTTGATGAGGCCAATGAGGTCAAGTCCCCATTGTGAAAAATGCCACAAATCCTGAGCGGTTGTAGGGTCCTTGACTTGGGATGTGAGTAAGGTTGGAGTGTTGTTGACATTTGACGCATTTCTTGATATTGAAAACAATATTGATTAAGGGTATGTCAATAATATCCCATCCTTAGGCATGTTTAACAACATCCAAACTATTAAAGTGTCCACCACATATGTCATCGTGGACTTCTTGGATAGATTTAGTGGATTCATGAGATTTGAGGCATCAAAGTAGGAGGCCATCAAACTTGCAAATTTATAGAGGATGTTGCCTACAATGACATATCAGTTAGCACATTATAGAAAATATATTTTAGCATTCTTAGATAGATCAGATGGAATTTTGACCTGAGAAAGATTGTCATAGAATCAAGTGTACCAAAGATCTTGATTGCTTTTTACAAGATTAATAGAAGGAGATTTATTTGGTATGGGATGGTTGTTCAAGTCTATCCACAATAATGAATAAATTGGAATCTTCAATAGATAAGGATAATTGATGATGAGAGAAGCCATAGTATCTATGAATTTGTTGGATGATCGAGGAACTTTTGGATTGTATACTGATGAAGGCTTCTATGAGGAATTAAACAATATTTTTAATATTTTTATAAATTTCATTCTTGCATTGATAAGTTCCTTTGATTTGATTGATGATAAGCTAAGAGTCTCATAGATGTCAAGGATTTGAACACCAAGCATGACAGTAGTTTGGAGACCCATAATGAGGGCTTCATACTCACCATGTTGGTGCATTAGAAATTTAGTTTGAAAGAGAGAGGAATAGGAGTCCCCAAGGAGGTATGATGATGATACTAGCACCTCCCCCTATCAACACTTAGAACCATCGAATAAGAGTTTTATTTTGAGGGAGTGTATTCTTGATTGATAGTGTTGATAGATTCATCGAGAAATTGTTCATGAGGTGATTGATTATTAGGGAGGGAGATTTCGTGAGTTGGTCATGATGGATTTCCCTTGATAGATTTATGTGACATGAATTCTAGGTCAAATTCAATCATAAGCATGAGCCATTAGGTGATGTAATCACTGTGGTATGGTTTAGAATGCATAGCTTTGAGAGGATTGAAATTGGTGATGACATAAGTCTTATGATTAAGGAGATAGTGATGAAGTTTAGAATTCATGAAGTACAAGACACAACATAACTTATCTTCTTTGGTGTAACAAGTTTCATAGTCATGAAGAGTGTAAGTTATGTAAAGACATGCTCTCTCTACCTTTCTCATCTCGATGTGCTAGCATGGACCAAGGGCATGGTTAGTGGTAAATATATATAGATAAAATGGATCCCCCTGCATGGAGGTGTGAGCATGGTGGTGATATGATGTATTTTTGAGGTATTTAAAGGCCTTTTGATAGTTTTCATCCCACTTGAAATGGACATCCTTTCGGAGGAGATGATGAAAAGGTTGACAATGATATGAAAGTTGAGAAATAAAGTAACTAACGATTGGAGTCTACCTTGGAGACTATGAAGTTTTTATATTGGAAGGAGGGGGCATCTCGATGATGGATTTGATTTTGGTAGGGTCTACTTTAATACCCCTGATAGAAACGATAAACCCTAAAAATTTTCCGGTGAGAACACCAATACACATTTGGTCGGGTTAAGGTGAAGGAAGTATTGAATAAGGGGTGAAGATGACATGAGGATGATGAGATGGTCCTTTTGGTGCTTATATTTACCTAAGATATTTTAAATGTATTCTTCTATGGTTTTATGGATGAGATCATGGAAGATATAAGTCATAGCACATTGATAAGTGGCCCCTATGCGTTCTTAAGTCCGAAGGGCATAACATGGTAGAAAAGGTCCCCAAGGGGTAATGAAATATGTCTTATGTTGGTCATTAGTCATGATAAGGATTTGATTGTAGCTAGAAAAAAACCATCCATAAGAGATAACATTTCATGGATTTGCCATGAGGTCGACAAGTTGATCGATGTTAGGAAGAGGGAATTCATCTTTAGGACAAGCAAGATTGAGATCTCGGAAGTCTGTGTAGATGTATAACTTTCCATAGGATTTGGTTACGGGTATAATATTAGAAACCCATTATGGATAATCAATGGGTAGTATGAAATTAGCAGAGAGAAGACGTTGTAACTCTTCTTTGATGAGTAGGCTAGTGAGGGTGACATCCTACATAGTTTCACTTAAAAGGTTTAGCATTAGGGATCATGAAGATGTTGTGGAGAAAATGTTAGATCAATACCTAACATGTCACTATATGACCATGTGCAAAGGCCTAACTGTGCTTTGAAAATCAAGGTGGTGAAATTATTTAATTCTTTTGAATCTAAAGACTGGCCAACTTTGACTATGTGAGGTTCTTGCAAAGTCCCTATGTTGATATCGATAGTGGATTCATTAAGGAGTGTCAATGTGTTAGGTGGTAGAGTCTTTTGAAGATAATGGTCCTCTTCCCCCATGTAGGATAGGATGGATTCATCATCATGGCATTGAAGAATGATCGATGGTAGGGGAGTCTTCCTCTACCATTTTGGGTAATACTTAGAAAGGGTTTTAGTGCCATCATTATTCTGGTAAGTGAGTGGTCCTAAGGTGATTGTATTAATTAAAAAAATTAAGAGAGATGGAGATGGTGTCATCTATGTCATATGGATTTTTTTCAGGTGAAGATGAGGAGGATGATTATATTTGTTATGGATAGGTGTGGTGGTTGCGAAGGCATCCAAGGAAGGTTTGTTAAAACCTAGCCCAAATTTCTCATGAGGTTTTCAAGACTAGTTAAAGACCAAGTCATGTATACCTTGTTCATAACATCCTAAGCCAAAACCATTCTAAGCACAACAATGAAGATAAACTTATGTGAATGATTGATTGTATAAGAATGAGAAGTCATATGTGAAGGGTTTAACGTGATATTGATTGTCATGGTGTGAGGAAGACGATCAATCCTCTACGAAGTTAGTTTTAAGATGGTAAGGACTAAAGGATATAATATCTCCATTTTTTTTTGTTCATACATGGGTTTCTTGTCATGTCTCCCATATGTTTTAGGTGTAGGGAGTGAGTTGAGAGCTAGAAGGTGATACTCCCCAATGAGAGACATTGCATAACATCTTGAAGGAGCTATCATCTAGTAGTTTAGATGTAGAGATGGAAGAGCTTGTAGAGGATTAGGATTCATAAAAAATCCAAGTTTGTTTAGGAATGAGCACATCATTAGGTCGATAAGTCATGTGACATGATTTAAAAGGATTTGGGTTGGTAGGAATAGTAAAGGTTTTACCTTCATGTTCATACTTTAGACAATGATGTAATGTTGATGGGATACAATACATATGTACATATCCGTGGTCATCCTAAAAATATCCTTGTATTAGAATATGAGATAAAAGATAAAAGAGCTCATGAAGGATTTTAACACCTACCTTGATGGGTAAAATGACCATGCCTAATGTAGGGAGTGACAATGTCATTAGGCATGTAACATGACGGGCGAATGTGATGATGGTATCAAGTAACTGAATTTGTTTGAAGGTGTGAGAGGATATGATGTTAATATTGGTGCATTGTTATCAATCATAACTCTCTTGACGAGAGTATCGTTATTGGGGAAGTGAAAAGAGTGGAAGATCATGGTCTTTGATTTGTAAGGATGGGATTTCAGAATCATCAAAGGTGATAGTGATAGATATTTTAAGGTTTCGACAAGATTTACAAATGGTTAAGGTCATTTGATGGTATTGAGATGGATGAGAGTCCTCAATCATTGATCATGTTGTGGAGAAATTTAAACAAGCTCATAGAGGACATCTTTACATGAGCTTGGTGAAGTTGTTTAATAACAATGTTTTGTATAGAGGTGGTAGATTAAGTGTGTGGGCAAAGTGCGGAGGATGGATACCTTGGCCTTATAAGATGATGGGTTAGGTGATTCAAGAGAAAGGAGATAGAGACTTTGGGCTATTTTGATCTAAGGCCTTGGGGTTTTTCACATGCATGCCCTTGTGGTTATGACAAACAACATCTATTTGATGGAGCAAGGTTTTACTATAGGAAGCCTACTCTTGTTGGATATGGATGTAGTGTTTCTAGTAATGGTTAAAACAGTGTGGAAATTTAAGGAGTCGATGAGTTTGTTTGATTTTATTTCTGGTTTGATTGACATATCGAATTATTTAGATTCTCGGGAAGGAGTCTTATCATCAAGAATTAATTCATAGCTATGAGATTAAGTCACCTTTAACTAATCCATAATTTCGACCTTCCGTTGTGAGTCCCTTAGAATACCTAGATAATTCAAGAAATGTATTACAAGATTAGCTTTATTTAACCCATAAATCAATACTTAATATAGTATCTTCTTTAATTTATTTAAATTTAATAGCCTAAAGGATTATAATATTTTCCTCTAATTAGCATTTATATGCTTACATCTACCTATTAGATAATGGATGAAAATTAAAACGAAGGTACTATACATGAGTTTGAAAGATAAATTAAATGTTCTAAAGTAAGGAAATTTTATTTTGTGTGAAAAATGTTTTACCTTTACTTGAAAGGGATGAAGTGTTTCCTTTAGATTATATATGATAATCCTTCTATTTGAACCTTTAACTTCTTGAGAAA
This sequence comes from Taxus wallichiana var. yunnanensis, assembly GCA_018340775.1. Classification (NCBI taxonomy): domain Eukaryota; kingdom Viridiplantae; phylum Streptophyta; class Pinopsida; order Cupressales; family Taxaceae; genus Taxus; species Taxus wallichiana. The sequence continues at coordinate 762,218,280 of CM031244.1, forward strand.
TGAGGCAAAGCATATAGAAAAGAAAGTATTTTTATGTTAAATTTTGAGATTCATTTTGATAGAGTTTTAATTTTTCTAAGATGCTTAGGTTATGGATTATGGGAGGTGTCAAAGAGGGTCTTGTAGCTCAACTTTGACAAGCCCTCATTCCTGAGGTTCTTGGAATATCCAAAGACATCATTTTTGATTGTCATGGAGCCTATTTATGGTCCATTTTTTATTAGTTATTTGAGATTAATAGAGGATTTAAATGCTTTACATTAAGAGTTTATGAAGTTTTTGTATATGATGAATGTTATCATCTAACCTTGTTTAATTCTAGAATGTTCTGATGGTGATTTAGATGTTGTTTTTATTGCTAATTAAGGCTATTTAGGTGTTAGTATTTGATTTATATTAGCATTGATGTTTGAATTGAATGTGATAAGTGATGTAGATGGTAAGTTCAAATGGGGTGGCTTTTTAAAGGATGGACGGGTTGATTTGAAATGGCTAGTTTGATTACATATGAATGATTTAATTTATGGGAAAAGTCCTTTCTAGTAAGGATTTTCAAATCGTGGATGAAAGGGGCTTTAATGTCCTCGATAATATCTAATGAATGAAATGCATAAAACACTTAATAATTACCAAGAGGCTTCCACCCTGGGAGCCGATATCTTAATAGGGGTAATGTTATGGTAAATGATGTATATTGGATAGATTTTTGAGGATGCTAGTATGGTCTCATGTTTATCATAGATGGGATGATGATGAAGGTAAAGGGATATGTACATCGTTTGATGATTTAGAGTTTTGAGATAATGAGTTTGTACTTATGTATGACCTATTTAGGTGTTGAAGTCGAGGAATGACCTTAGATTCTATAACGGTGACTATGAATTTTGATTTATGAGGCCTCTAAGATGGAAGGAAAATGCTATATTTTTGTGATAAGGTTACAAGAGATGATTTTGTGGTATAACTTATATTTTTTTGAATGAATGATTTGTGGATTGTGTAGTGGGATTATTGAGATTCTGGATGTGGTGTTGAGTGATGTGGTCTCACAAATAGATATTTTTATGATTTCTATGACATGTTTCTTTTCAATGGGGCATTCAAAGAGGATATGATAGATGTAGGAGGGTTCATGATTTTGGTAGTGACAAGACTAAAAGAATAATATGATTTAGTTTTTGTTTCTTTCATGGTAAAACATTAGTGTAAAGGTGTAAGTGAGAGATCTTTGACGATGTTGATGGTATGATGAGAATTGATGGCATTGAATTGGGATTGATTAGTGGATGGGGAATGATTTGAGAAAGGTTGTTTAAACACATCCAATTTTTCTCTTAATACGAAGGTCCTTCTTCAGATTGTCAAGTTATAGGTCACCTTGTTGATAAGATCTTGAAGGACATTTCTAAATAAGAATGACACTTTTCAATGTCGTGGCCTCGAAACTTGATGGTATTTTACAATAGTCATTATCTCAATACCTTGAGGTTTAAAAAGGATGTGTAAATAGGAAAGATAGGAGGAATTTAATCATGGTAATGAGCATAGGATTTTTTCAAAACCATGCTATAAGATTTCTCCCAATGGGTGTGTAGTTACATTGAGGTCGGGTTTATTTGGAGTTGAACAACATTTGGATGTGGCTTTTATAAACAACTACATTTTTGAGCCTTTGGATTTATCATTGTTGGAAGAAGGGTTTAAATGTGGACTCAAGTCTGGGTTTTTTCACTCAAAGTTTAACTTACCATCTTCAAGAGCATGAATTTCTAGTTTATGGGCCATGGTAAAGGCTTCATCGAATGTCTAGAAGGATTGGATTTGAAGTGTTGATGATATATGTTTTAGCATAGATCGAGAAAATAACTCAATCAACTTATTTGTGGGAGAGAGAAGGATAGTTGATTGATAATCCCCCACCATCTCATGTGAAAAATTTGCAACAAAATCATCTTCAAATTGTTTAATGGCATAGAGATCAATGATGGAGATTTTGTGAGCAATGTTGATGGAGAAATGCTCTAAGAAAAACTATGTGAGTTGTGTGAAAGAGAAGAGAGAATATTATGGGATGTTTTATACTAGTCAAGGGTGGGTCCTGTTAAGGACATGGGAAATGTCCTCAACATGAGATCTGGTCATGGAAATGAGATAGCATGCATGAAGAAAGACCTAATGTGTTGTTGAGGGTCCTCCTTACTATAGAATTTGATAAATTTGGGAGTTCCCAATGTGGGGGATAATCTTTAAAAGGTATTTATGGGTGGATAGGTTTCATTAAAAATTTTTTTCATAGGAAAGGGTGCTTTAGGACCCATGGTGGCAGCTTCAAGGCTTGCAATCCTATTCATAAGTGTCTTGTAAAGGATCACTTTGAGGTGGTTGTTGAAATTTTTAAGATGATGAGCTAGGTTGATTATAGATATGTGGGTTTGATTGTTGATACAAATGATATGGTAATGAGACATTATGATGAAGAGGGGTACTTGTCGGGATATTGTGGGGATGTTGAGAGACTAAGGGTTGTGAGGGTTGAATGTATTGATAAGGAATAGGAATGGAAGTGTTGATAAGAGGTCGATGGATGGTTGTGGTATATACTAAGAAGGATGGTGTTATATTGTGAGATAGGGGTAGTGGATGCCTATTGTGAAAAGGGGTGAGTACTAGTAATGGAACTTGTATTGATGAGGGGTATAGATGGGGATAGATAAGACTAGATTCTGGATTAAGGATGTAGGTTGTTGTGATGGGATGGGTTGAGATGCAATAGAGGGGTCATAGTAAGAGGAATACCAACCGAGCTTACAGGAGGTGGAGGAGAAGCATTGGAGGCTATGGGATTGGATATGGAAGGAGATGTTGTAGTGTTGGTTTGTGATATGATGAGATTGACAAAGGAGTTGATGACGTAGATGGTTGTTGGTTGGATGTATCTTGTGATGAGATAACATTAAGATTGAAACTAGCGATAGGATCTTGATGAAGTAGGAATGATGTTCGAATTCACCAGTAGTGGAGTAGGGATGAATTTTTTGGATAACATGCTCATGATTGGGGTCAATGAGTTAGGAATGATCGAAAGGTGACAGTAGTAATGGGAGGTCATTTTTTTGGCTTTGGTTGTTGAGGAAGACACCTCGGGAAGAAAGGTAAGCATTAAGGCCACTTAGGTTAGAATCCAAAATTTCTGTAAAGACTGGATCACCATTATTGAAAAACCATGGGCTAGGTGGATCTGGGATCTCGATGTGGTTGAATGGGTACTAAGAGAATGTGGGGTTCTTGATCATTTTCTGAGGTGGTCATTGAATTGATCAATTATGTTGGGAATGTCTTGAAGGTGGGACTTGAGATTATCTAGGATTTTTGAAGATGGTTTGTCATATTATCGGTGTTTTGTAGATGAGATTTTTGTCTAGTTAAAACCATGAACTAAGCACATAATCAATGAAGAAAAAGAAAATGGTTGTTTAAAACAACTACAAACAAGTCACACAACAAAATTTGATTATCTTGATTAATTTAAGAAAAGTGTGAAATGAGAAAAATGGTTGAAAGGGTACTAAGAAAAGGTCAGCTAAGGTTGGTTTTCATGTTGAGTTTAAGGTCGAGTCCTCGATATACCTGAAAGGTACGTGAGGCCCAAATTTTGTTGGTGTGGTACGAGGTGTGATATTGGGGCCTACCCCCTCACTTCATGGTCCCGTAGTGATAAGGGTGTGGGTGCTTAGCTGATATACCACCCACCATATTTTTATACTTGGCCAAAACATTAAGTCAACTTTATCCTCTTGGTGATGAAATCCAAGTAGGTCCACCGGGAAGGATTGTTTAAATGCAAATTTGATGTGATATGTGGTTTGGTTGTGTGTGAAGGGAGTTTTGTGAATGTAATTCGTTCAACTCCTAATTAGACTAGATGAGAAAGTAGAATGAAGGTTTTTATTAAGACCCAAAATAAATGTTTACTTTGATGAAAAAAGCCACAAAAATGCAATGTTGAAAGGAAGAACAAAAGAAAAAGGACATACCCATGATCATTATTCCTTTTTATTTTTTTTTTCATTTTTAGGGCATTTTGAAACAACGACAACAATGAGGGACTCCAAGCTGAAAGGTTAGATGATATTGACAAGAAAAGAAACAAAAAGATATAAAATCTAATAAAAAAGGGACTAAAGGTCCCACCTGAGCATGTTAGGATGTTTATGGTGATTTTTTTTAGTTGTTATTATGCTGAAATACCAAAAATTATAAATAAAGATAAGGTTTACTAATACCTATGCATTGACAAATGCAATGTCGGGATGATGAATACTGAACAACAATGTAAGAGACTCCTCCTTTTCGCCAAGTGAGAAGACCTATATATAAAGACAACTAGATAAGATAAATATTAGATAATGATTAAATGAGTTTCTTGGCTACATCCGATCCCAGGAATCCAAAGGGATTCCTTGAAGGGTGTCAACTCATGTTTATACAATTAAGTGATATGATAATGAAATAATGATAATAAATTAGAATTCAAGAGGGATGGAGAGATCATGCTCTGCATTGTAGGTGGCCCAGGCTAGGGTGGTGGTGAGCTTGAAGTCCAAGAAATAGTCAAACCAAGATTATTCTATTGCATCTTGTATTTCACGTATCACTTTGAGTTAACCTTGATATCTTGATTTAGTGTGTGAGGAAATGCACACATGCTATGAGCTCATGTGAGATATCAAACTATTCCCACATGAAAGGTTATTAGATGATCGGAACATCGTATATGCTTGTGATGGGGTGTGAGGTACCTGGAATCATCTATAGAGAATACATCTTATGTAAGAAAATATTATTAGCCAAAATAGATTGATAAATATATGATAATTGATAAAATGACTAAAAAGACAAATATAATGACGATTGGAAATCGGAAGTGATCGGGACAAAATGGTTTATTTCAATAAAAGTAAATAAAATAGACTATAATTGGTATAAGATAAGATTTGACAATGCTAAGATAAAGTAAGGGGACTCTAAAATGAGTGAAATGTAGAAAATTGAGATTACAAAGTGCTTAAAGGCTAATGAAAGACAAAGGGAATTAGGACTCCTATCGACGACGATCGGGGATGGCAATGATCACTAAATATTTCAAATATTCTAAAAGGTTAAGCAAGTGATTAAATGGGAGATAGAATGTAAAATGAGTACAAAGGACAATGAAGATGAATGTATTTTAGATGTAACTAATACAAAATATGAATGAAAATGATAAAAAGAAATGTACTAACCTTTTTTAATGTTATGGAGGATACCGAACTCCAAATGGATGATATGATTATTTGATAAGTGTTCTCAAGGATGAAAACAAAGTGTTGATGTCTTGAAACATCATGATGTCATATAAGGTGCAGAAATTAGCTCCTGAATCAATTTTTGTCTAACTATGTGTAATGGAAAGTGAGAAGAGGGTGGTTTAAATAGAATTGGTGACATCCATAACAATCACCGATGATCACATATCACCATCAATTTAAATAGGGATGGTTGAAAATAAATTGTGAAAAGATGACAAATGGTTAAAACAATTTGCCACCATTCGAGGATTAAGGTTGTTTCATGGGATGGTGGGAGGTTAGGAATCTGGGTAGGAAGAGGTTAAGGGCTAGGATGGGTAGGATAAGTTAGGTAATTTAGGTTTTTAAGGTGGTTGGAGAGGGTAAATAATATTATTACAACGATAAATTGGACTATATGAATAATTGACTTACGATAGGAATAATAGCGTGAATAGTTATAATATAATTAATATGTGTCGGGTCACCTAGGGTCAAATATACCTCATGAATGCATGTGTGTAAAGAGTAGGAAATATATGCTATCAATCAAACCATAGCAACAAACAACATATATAACCACAACATGAACAATACAAGCTTTATGTACATGAGTCCCGATTTTGTATTTTTGTAAATATATGAATGTTTTGGTATTTTTAGATATAGTTAAGTATAGGGAGATGGGTAGCACAATCTCTTGGTAGTCATCAAGGAGATCATTCATGTCACCATGCCGAAATCAATTAGATCTAAACGAGGGATCCATAGGGATGGTGATATGTATTCATGTAACCAAGGGGGAGTGTTGTTGAATCGGGTCATGTCATTGTATTTTTGCGTAGAGAAGTGACATCTAATGATTACAAACACAATGATTGTGGGGAATATCTTGTTGTGATGATACTCTTAGTCTTGAGCATAGTAATGCTAGTAATAAGATCTTTTCGGTGATTAGTTTCCTATCTAGAGATGCAATGATAAACACAAAAGGGGAATCTAGGTGTTTGAACAACTTGTAAGGGGACTGATGCCAAAGAGATGTAGGGAAAATTTTAGCGAGCAAATATTTGTAATTATGAAGAATTATGGAATATACATTGACTATCCGAATAACTATGTCACTAGCCATATTTCACCCAAAAAACCAAAAACATTGATTTGTCTCATGTGAATAGCCAATAGATTTGTAATACCAATTTTTTTATGGATCGACACATAATTGATGGGCTAAGATTTTAACATTCTTAAATCGCCAAGAATTTTATGGACCCTTTGGTCATAATCACCGACATTTTAGGGATAAATTTTGAATTTTAATTAAATTCGCCACACACACACACATGCATACATACATATATTTAGTGTTTACTCTTAAGAAAATGATTTTTTAAATTTTTTTCAATTTAGGAATTTGTGATTTGGGAATTATTTTAAGTAGCATAAAAAGAATCAGCATATTTCTTACAAAAATCAAATAAATCAAGGTTGTGTAGGTTGCGGTGTTGTAGTTTACATCCCGAAAGTACTTAGTGCGGGTAAGTTCTAATTTAAAACTTGTTTTCTATTATGTTGCATTGTTTTATTTTCTTTTGTAAGTTAGGTTGTTAGCAATGTTATAATATATTAAAATATGTCCAATTTTTTTTAAGTTGTCATTTTTTCTTTTACGAGGTATCGAAATTATATGTGCATCATCGTAAATCATTTTTATTTCCATGTCGCATGACACGCAAGAATGCCTCGGTCAATTTTCTACTCATTGCACCCAACTCAAAAATTGTAATTAAAAGAAAATGACAACTAAAAAGGGAACCTAGGAGAAAAAGCAAGTGCAGCACCTCCGGGTTACGGCATATGAAAAATCACATCTTATTTTGAGAAACCATCTATGAAATCACATCCTTCTCCCGACTATCAAGGGTAATGATGTCTTTCAAATTTAAACTAAGAATGATTTCATTGATGATTTGATGAGTAAAGTTGTCAATAATTATGACAATGAAATACCTCTCCTTGAATACATCTCATTAAATAAATTTAAAACTACATCACATGATGATTTACAATTCTACTCTAGTGTTAGGACTTCATCACGTATCAAATTGAATGTTGGAGGTGAAACTTCTATTAGTCAACAAAATTTAAAATTCACCATGTTAATATTTATGGGACACCTATTTCTAGAAGAAGAAGAAAGGTAATAAAGTGGGACTTGGGAAGGAGTTTTAGGTTAAAGTGGGTTTCTAAGTTTCCATTTATTGAACTGTTTAAAATGAAATTAAAGCCAAACCTCCCAAAGAATGCAAATGTACAATATGTAGTTGGAAATTGGGCAAAGAAAAGACAATGAAACTTAAATTGGATACTATTGAGAAGCATGCAGGAAAGATATATGAAAAGTAAACTATAGAAGGATTTGTGAAATGTTGTCGGATGGAAAACTACGAGATAATTGTTTATATCAGTGTATGAAAATTAATTTGAGCACAAGAGAACTAAAAGAATAGTTACACAAAATGGAGATATAATTACATCTTAATGTAACAAGGTCATTCAAAATAGTGTTTTAGGTAAAACATTTCATCTAGTAATTTTTTTCACATTTTGAAAAAGTTTTTCCTATAACATATTTTCCTAAACATAAGAAGATGTTTTCTTTTCTTAGTGTCCCACACTTTCCTCATTCTCAATAGTCTAAAAGTAGTGTGTCGGGATTGGGTGAAGTGTGCATCTATGGTTGAGAGAGAAGACTTGAAAGATAAACTTAAGTTTGCACGATACATGTCTTTGTCTATTGATGAGGTTATAATAGTAGATAATATTGTTTGGGTCTATATGCATGTTTATGTTATTGAGATTCATGTAATACATCCTTGCTTACTTGTTATTCACAAAATGAGACATGAATCTAATGTCAAAAACCTTTGTGAACTAGTTACAAGAATTTTGAAGGAGATTGGTGGCACGAATGATTTTGCAATTGCAACAAAGTTGATATGTGTTGGAGTAGATGAAGTGTTTGTAATGCAATGTCATCGTAGTATTCTTTGTTGGAACAACTACATATTTACACAAAGACGAACACATAATATATTATTAATTCTCTATATTTTTCAGACAATACAATAGCCTAATTTATAGGCTGGAGTTTCCTAGAATATAGGAAACTAACACAACTACATATCTTACCAACTTCCTATATATGTGAGTTGTTATAACTCACTCACCAATATACATGTACGTGATTATAAATCACTTTACAAATATGAATAAGAGAGCACTAATAAATTAATTCCTAACATTCCCCCCCTTAGTGCGAACATGGGGAAAACCTACCTTATACTTGCACCTGCTCATGATCTGGTGATTTTCACAGGATGATCACAAACCTCAAGGATGGTTTTGCAAACGGTTGACCACAAACCGAGAATGGTGGTTTTGCAATTGGTTTACCACAAACCACAAAGTGATGGTTTTGCAAATGGATTACCAACAACCAAGAATGGTGGTTTTGCTATTGGTTTACCACAAACCACAAATGAAGGTTTTCAAGTGGTTTACCTACAACCACATCATGATATGCAAAGTACTATTCTCAACCCTCATCACATCTCACTATAGGGAATAACATAGGAAATTCAATACGACATATGTTGCTCATACATACATAGAAAAAGCTGACATAATGGAAATGGAACATTGGAATCATGTTCCCCCCCTCAATGTGAAATTTCCACTTATTCAATCACGAACACTGCAAACAGGAACACTGATACTGGAAATATGACAAGAAGCACACGACACAAGCTGAAAGCAAATACACCACAAAAATGTCACCAAACCATCTGTGCGGCCCCGTCGTTGGCGACTGACGAGAGGTCGCTGAATGACCTCCAACCTCCGATGCCTCCTGCCTCCCGGTTGTACATACCGCTTAGGTCAGAGAAATGTGCTCAGACTTCTTTTCCGAACTTCTCATTTTTCGTAAAAGATGGTCTTTGTATTCTTTAGCTGTCAACCTTTTTCTTTTTAGAGATCTAGGTGGTTCAAATTCACTGTCACCTTCATATCCTTCTTCTAAATTTAGCATAGCTGAATTTTCTTGATCTTGTATATTTTTTATGTCTCTCTCCATGGTAATTGGTTCCATGAGAATACATTGTTTTCTTCTTTTCTTGACCATTGTGAGATAGGTGTCGGATACAACCGAAAATGCACCCTTTTTTAACAAAATTATTGACCTAGACAGACTGACAATAAATAACGACACTATAATGACTAAAATAAAAATGTCAAAAAATAAATATCCTAAAATCACCTATTTATTTTACGGACTTTTATATGACATAAGACATACAAAATAACTCTTGACTCGGTATTGATTTTGACACTGATACAAAATTGACAAAAAGACCCTAAAAACTACATTAAAACATGGCCAAATATATTGAATAAAAACTTATACAATTTAAGACTCTAATACAAGATACTAATAAAATGACATATTTTAAAACTGACTCAAAGACGACAAAGACTCTATAAAATAATATTATGAGACAAGACAAAAATAACCCAAATGTAATAAGACTACACTTAACTTTCACAATGATATTTTTAAATTTTGAATACCAAATATTTAAATTGACCAAAGTAACACCGAACACTCACTAAGAATGACAACATTCATCATCCTAATGCCCTCTATCCTTTGACATTAAAAACATGACACACATGCATGTTATAAAAAATGGGTTGATACACTAAAGACAATCGAACTAAGATAACTTCAAATTCCAACTATCTATTGTAAACGACTTCAACACAACTCGCAAACTACCTATCGACTATTCAAGCAAGCAAAATTCGACAACCAAATTTTAACACATACGATTGCATGTAGACACGGGCCGCCACGTGTTGGATGTCTTTGTAGTTTAGAATTCGGGTGCATGCAGTCAGTTAGCACATCCGATCCTCACATGGACTGCAGGCATCGAGTCCACGTCCGTGGGTGATCGAGCACGCCCACGTGTGCGAGTCGAGTTGCTAAGTTGTGGACGTCTTGCATCCATGCAGGTCAGCGCTTCCACGTGCATTTGTCCAGGGCCGTATGATACAAACAAAGAAAATCAGAGAAGCTTGGAGTCCATAGGCATTAATGCCTCTATTTGGTGACGTCTAAGGATCCAATCGCACTCCTTCGTAGCCCGATTAGATTCGTATCCTCAACAATGAAAATGACAGCAGGATGCTTAAATTGATTGGCACAAAGACTATAGGAGAAGTTTTGAACAACTGCCCAGGACAAAGAATATGATCGCGTTGCGCGGGCTTTGAGTAGAGGATACGGTTATTATAGCTTCTATCTGTGAACTCCTTTTGGAAAAATACCAGATCCTTGCAAACACCTCTCTTCCTATGTCGTCATCCTTCACTGTCACATCAAATGTAAAGCCACCGATATAGTTGTTTCCACTCACCCCCAAAAAATTAGCGCAGCATGCAGGCGCTCATACAATCTCCACCTATGTGAAGCCGCGTCGAGATTGAACATCACAATCTTAAATATGATCAACAATTCAGCAATAAAACTAACAATCCGATTAACCAAGAATTGTTAATGCAAATGCAGGTGCTAGCATGCACCGTTGCAAGTAGATAACCAGGTGCGAAATCAATCAACATTGAAGTTCTTTCGTAGCATTCCAAGCACTCAAATAATATGAAATGCTCCACAATGAATTAATCTTTCATCTTCATTCAGACTTTCAATATTTTGACTACGGATCTACAACGCTTCCGAAAAACCAAATGTTGGACAAGCTACATATTTGCACAACATTTGAACACAAAATATATTATTAATTCTCTATATTTTTCACACAATACAATAGCCTAATATATAGGCTGGAGTTTCCCTAGAATATAGGAAACTAACACAACTACATATCTTACCAACTTCCTATATATGTGAGTTGTTATAACTCACTCACCAATATACATGTACGTGATTATAAATCACTTTACAAATATGAATAAGAGAGCACTAATAAATTAATTCCTAACATTCTTTGTGTAAGATTCCAAATATTCCATTTCCCATATATGATTTTCATTCATTGTATGGATCATAGAATGAATCTAACATACAAAATAGTCAACAAATTTAACATGTAGCAAAATTTGAAGAACTTGTTTGAGAGGTGCATGCTTATTTATGTCGTAGTCCTAAAAGGTTCATGGAATTCCAAAGCTTTACATAAAGACTGAAAAATGGGCATAAACTATTAAAATATGTCGACACTAGGTGGATCTCATTGTATCAACCGATTTATAGGGTGTATAATGAGTATCAATCCTTATTGGGAGTAATGTGGCAGAATTGCATGGAAGTGGACAAGGCTCAGGATTTGATACATCATTTGACTAATATAGAGACATTGTTGATGTTGTGTGGTCTCCTTCCCATGTTGGATGAAATGCATTGTTTAATTAAACAATCCCAAGAAATAACTATATATATATATATATATATATAGTTATATTGCTGATTTTTCTAGTTTGAGGAAACGTGTTTGTCTAACAATAGAATATTTGTTTCTCAATGAGATTACTTTTTGGGTCCAAAGTTTGAGAGTTGGAACAATTTTATAAATATTGGAAATCCAAGTAGCTTTCTAAGGTTCAAACTTGTTTGGAGAAGTATGTGCTTTTGTATGTGGATATGAGATACCAATGCACTTCTTTCAAATAGTAATTGGTAAGGTTGAGAAGGTAAATGTCACAAGGATGATCTTTGATAACATTGTATCATCAACAAGGGTAAGGTTAAGAGAAATTGTAGCTTCCTACTAGAATAAATAAGGGAATGTTTTAGTAAGGATGTTTTACTTGAAGCAATGGCTTTAATAAATCTCACCTATTAGAATAATGTCCAAAATGAAAGATTTTGCTTTAAGACTACCACAAGAGATTGATGGCATTGATTCAAAAAATTTGTAAGCTTCTTGACATCAATATAATGAATATTCTAGGTATTTTAAAAAGGACAATTTGATTGATCAATCCCATGATTTTTTCTCTACAATGCTTGAGCAATTCAAATGTTTGGATAATACCTTAGAGTGTGGAGTGATAACTCATCTCTAGAAATAAATTGGGTTAATGTAACATCCCAAATTTCTAGTAAGTTAAATTAACTACGGTTATGTCTAATCAAGATTAGACGAGATCATCATTGTGTGTAAGAATTCATTTGGTTCATCGTGTCATGACCACGCCTCGCTGCGGGGCATGACACTGCTGAACGGGTAACCCCGCACCCACCTTGATGATCCTTCCTAAACATGATTAGGCCTTGATCGTAGGTAAAACGGTTCATAAACGATAACGAATCTTTCGGTTATTTGTATTTCGGTTACTTTATTTTAATCGGTTTAGTCGTCTTTTGTTTTGTTTGACTTTTGCAATGACCGTAATAATAACTGCCTCTGTTTTATTTGATGATGCTATGTCAAGCCAGCTTTATGAGAATATTTGAATTATTATTTATGGACTTGGTGATTTTCGTTTATTGGAATGTTTCGTATGGAACGTGGAAATTCAAATAATTATTATTATAATATATTGTTGGTAATATGTGGACTTGTATTATGATGATTAATTTTAACTTAACCATTAAGTTGGATAACAACTTAAATATAAATAAATAAAAATTAAAAAAAAATGCAATATTAATTTGTAAAATTAGTAATATATATTCTAGAAGGATTTGGCATGTAAGTCAAAAGTTATATATATATATATATATATATATATATATATATATATAAATTCGTGGGTTTCGTAAAGCGAAACACCTTCACATAGCACAAGTATGTGGCATGCATTAATGCATGTGCCAACATTGGGAAGCCCAAAAATTCTTGAATATGTTGCCCAACTATAGTTTCTTTCATTATATTTTTTTCTTTTATTTCTCCTTGTCTATTTTCATTCTTCCCTTCTGGGATACCTGCGTGAGTTTTGGAGGAAGGAAAGATTCAACTTGTTGGAGCTGGAAGAGTAAGAGGTTGTTGATTCTGGGTTTACTTCAGGCATGAATATCTTCTCCCTTCTCTGCTGCATTATTTGTAAAAAATGAGGAAATACACATTCTGTTTTAATGGCAATCAAAGGAATTTGTGGACAACTTTTGATTTAATTTCTTGGAGATGAAATTTGAAAAGGAAATTGATGGATTTTGTATTCTCTTAAGTTTTCTTTGTGTGGTTTTAGCTAAACCTAGAAAAAAAAGTAGATGGGGTTTTGGGTTTTGATCTGCAAAAATAAAAATAGAATGAAAGTTAAAATTCCTTCTCTGCATTAAAATAAATTGTACCCAAAAAGAAAAGAGTTGGGTTTTTCCTGTACTGGAAGAAGGAAAACGTTTTTGTGAATTTGTGTGTTTCAAATCGATTTGTGCTTGTGGGTTTTCATTTTTGTTAACAGAAATTTGATTGTGTTTTCTGTAAACAAATCAATTTGATACCCAAATCGATTTGGGTATACAAATCGATTTGCATAAATGAATCAATTTGGGTAACCAAATCGATATGGATATGCAACTGGTTGGGGTTTTGTATTTTTTTCCTTCTTGGCTGTTATATGCAGGTCTGATTTTTAATTTATTGAGATCTTTTGAATGAAAATTTGTGGATGTCAAAGCTCTTGCATGGGGCTGCATTTTCCAGAAATTTTTATTATGGGCATCTAAATCGGTTCATGTATAAATGAGGGTGTGTTGTTATGTGTGAATAACTACAAAAAAATGGCATTTAGCTGTAACTTCCAGCCTGGCAATATGACTTGGATTCTTGCATGGCTGTGAAAAAGAAATTGCTTGTCTTGGTAAGGGCATGAAAGCCAGGACAGCTTGACCGAGTTGTACCAAGGAGTAATTGGTGGCATGATTGGGTTTAATATAATGATATTGTATGAAAGAAATTATTAGTTGTTCTTTTACTAGAAAGAGTATGTTTAAATGATGTAATCATGGTGCTGCTATATTGTTTTGTTGGGTTGTTCGTTTACCAGAAAGAACATGTTTAAATGATGTAATCGTGGTGTTTTTACATTGTTTAGTTGGGTTGTTCATATATATAAGAAAAATGTGTTTTGATTGTTTGGAAAGGAATATATTGTACGTTTTATAGAGCTGCTCATTAACTGGAAATAATATGTTTTATTTCTCTTGTTAATGATGTTCTTTGACGTTTTATAGAGTTGCTCATTGACTGAAAATATTATGTTTTATTTTCTTTGTTAATGATGTTCTTGGATGATATGATGAGCTGCTCATTACCTAGAGAGAATATGTTTAATTGGTATTTGGAAATGTTGATTTCAGACAGTTTTGTTAAGTTGCTCGTTGATTGGAGGGTAAGTAAAATAATATTTAAATTTGTACCATGTAAAGCATGATTTGCTTGTGGTTATAATCTGAATTCGGATGTTGAATGATTATGGTTTGATTACTTTTTTTTTTCTTGTGATGGTAACTTATTAAAAATAAGAAAAAAATGTACTCTTCTTAATCATATTGTTCCTACGATTTATGTAAAATTTTAAATGTCAAATATTTATTGTTTGAAGCTGAAATAAGGATGTCTTGATCCTTGTGATTAGAGGGAAACATGATCGCTGAAATAGAAATTGGTTGTTCTATTTGTGTGCATTCATAATTGTATCTTTATGGAAAACATGTAGTAATACATTCTCAGTTGTATTACCATGCGCTTGTTGATAAAACAACATTTATATCTTTCATATTTTATTAAATAATTGCATCAGAAAATGGAGGCAATATTCATGCCAGTTCATTTTGAACTGACATCATACCACTACTCCAGTCTTGCAGGACAATTAGCCATCACATTCGGATATGCGGAAACTCATGTCTTGAGAAGTTTTATCGTAGCATGGATCTAAATGAGTTACTTGGATTTCAATTTGTAGAAGGATGATATCCTAGAATTTTGACTGAATTTATTGGGATCTTGGACCCATTGTTAATATTCAAACCTCACTATGTGAGAGTTACAGTATCAGTTATATATTTTGCCTTAACGGCATATGTAATTTATGTTTTTAATAAAGAGATGATTACTTTGTATGTAATAATATCTCAATATGAGTAAATGATAAATACTAGAATTAAGAGGTCTTACTTATCATAAATTGTTAAATATATTTATTTGATATTTACCAATGTATGAAGCCAAAAATTGGACAATTATTATAACATTCAATTGTCTTTTAATTTCTAAAGTAAATAGCTATTTAGTGGCGTAGTTGATCGGAGGAATAATTAAATATATATTAATATATATTTAATTCGGCCTTCCATGTAAACTTGACATTAATTTGTTAAGATTGTAAAGCCTAATTTTTAGAGGATGAAAGAGTATCGTTATAAAAAGGTAATTTAAGGTTAAAAATCGAACATCAGGAAAAGAGAAACTAGATAGGAAGGTAATTAGATGAAAAGATCCATTAGGCATATTAAGGGATAAGTACATGCGAGAATGCTGAAATAGTTACATTTCAACATAACAAATGTACTCATCTCATAATGATCCTAATTGGCCTTGGCATCTATCTCGATATAAACTCTTGCAAGATAAGTTTAATTGGAAATAAAGTAAATACAAACTATAAGATCTAGATAACAGTGAAAGGGATAGTTGTGAGGTGGCGGAAGACTTAAAACTCATAAGACTAGTGTGTTGTCTTGAGTTTAGCCGTAACCTGCATGGTGAGATAACTTTGGCCAAAGTAATGCATTGATGGTTGTGCATTGTCTGATCACCTAGTCCTCCAATTAAAAAAATTGTCAGTAACCTGATCATGGGAAGTTGAACACTAAACATGAGGTAGGCAATGGTCGGATACCAGAATACGAAGTCGGGAAACTAGCTTCATGGTAGACCCAAGGACTTTCACATGGTTCCCATGACCTGATAAAGGTTGAGCCGAAATGCTAGTAAGCATTGTCACTCGAAGTAGTGATGAAGGGAGATCGTGGAGATCTAGATACACCCTTCTCAGCCACACATGGCTTACATGGATGTTGTCAGATAGATCAAAAGAACAAATTTGATTTAATGAATTTGATTAAATTAATATGTACGATTGTAGCTGTGTAATTTGTTTTTATGTTTTAAAAAAATCCTCATTTTCCAGCTCTTGTAATTTCGAAACGTTCTGATTCAAAGCACTATTTTATAGGAAACCATGACCAAGTTTTTTTCATTAGCTGATCTATGTCACACAATGATTTTAAGTTCGATTGAATATGAGAGAGTTTCTAGTGCTTTGTCCTTTATATTCAAAATTACGAAACAAGCTTGAAAAAAATGGAAAATTGTTTGAGAATTTACACATCACAATACAAAGTGAATAACTTTCCCTATGATAGGGATTTGGCAATATGGAAGTCAATTAATGAAAGGAGAGGGGCTGATAACAATGCCACAAATATAGTAGATGACCATGTTAGAGACGGGGATGGATCTATTGCACTAGTTGATTGTCAACAAAGTTAGAGAATTGGTCAAACAAATGATAGAGATGATCCACCATCAATACATTGGAAGCTTCCATTCATGGATATGTGATATAGATGTTCATATAATATATTCAAATAATTAGTACATTGTTCTGATAATATATTTTTCCTTATTTGTATTTTTAAAAAACACAGTAGAAGTATTTAATTGATTTGTAGTCTTCTGAATGAAAACTTGAAGGAATTGGAACACTTTAGTTTCATTCTTCAAATTTTCCATGCAGAGTCCACAAAATTTGATATGCTTGGTAACTAGACATGTCACAATAGAAATACATTGATTAAAAACACTTTTGTTTCTCATACACCTACAAATCATTAACATAAAAGGTTTTTCTTGTGAACCACTATGTATTGAAATAAAAAATAACATTATTCCTCATTCAACTTCCTTGAGACATGCCCTATATGAAACAAATTGAAAAGTGCAACAAATGGAACAATTTTCAAAATTAAATTACTCTTAATTACATCATCCTCTGCAACATGTTCCACTCTTCATCTATTGGAATTGCAATTTGTTGTAAGTCAAAGTGACTGACATGTAACTTTGTTAGCAATTCATAACTAAGAGTAGAGATTTCCTTTATTGTTGTATGAAAACTTACTAACAAGGTTATCAATGGTTTGATGAAGCCAAAAAAGTTTTCCTCATCTACCTTCTCAGGAATTCGGTTCTTCTCTTGCATCATTATTTCCTTCATATTCTTTTGGAATGCATCCTTCTTAATGAATTGGTGTGTTTTTTAAAAAGGTATTAGTAAACCAATATTTTGAGATCATGTATCTTTCCATGTAGCTCTTGTTAGATTAGGTAGTTACATTAGCTCATGTTCACCTAGGTACTTTAATTACATTTATTGTATTTATCCTTGCCCACTTATGTGTGTGAATGTTTATTTTTATTTATTTATATATTAGGGGATATTATCTAATTGTTAGGTATAGTTCTTTCATTGATCTATGGTATTGACTAGATCCTTCATGTCTAGTTTTCTCATAAATCTATGTACTTAACTAGTTCTTTGATGACTAGTTCTTTCCTTGATTTATGGCTTGATCTACGACCTTGAGTGATTCTTAGATTGTTATTCCTTGCATATATAAGCAAGGCCCATTCTCATTATATTTCATTGAGTTCCATAATAATATATGATATTGTTGATCATTTGTTTGCAAATGTTTTATGTAAAGTTATTCTGGCAAATTGCTTTCATCTTATTGATCGTGGTGTTTGATTAGCATCTGTGTTTTTGGCTTGAAATGATTTGCTTATCATTCCTTTTAGCTCTTGTAACATTATTTTACACTTATTCACTTCAATTTTTGTGATTCACCTAGCATCACACACTTCGAATGATAGATGATGCCTTTATTGAGGAATCAATCCGATTACAAATTCCTTTGGATGCCAATTCCATGTCACTTTGAATTTATAGATAGGTTCCAAAATTTTCCTTGTTATATACTCTCTTGAAGCCATCACTTTTTGCTATCAGTTACATATTTGTAATTTTTTCAGAGATTCATTGCAAACCATCCGTGAATTCAAAAAAATCTAATCAAATCATCAATTTTGTGGTTTATTTCCCCCAAACGTTATCCCTTATATTAATCATCGTCTTTTTATAAAATTCAGATAGTTTGGTGTTGGAAGACTATATTTCCTTTTGTGTTTTTTCCAACTCCTTTTGTAATATTTCATTTTGTTTTCTCTCTTCCTTCTACAATCTATCCTTGAGTTTTCTCTCTTCCTCTAGGTTATGTTCCCATTTTTGGCTTTTTCTTTCTCTACCTTTACATCCTCTTGCAATTCCACAACCTCTATTCTAAACCATTATATTTTTGGTTTCATGTAACTTTTCTTTACTTCTACCAATTCCACTTGTTCTTATTCATTCGTAATAACCACAAACATAGAGGTAAATGATTTTATCCTCTTCTCCAACTCACCAATCTTATTAACTATCAATTTTCTATTTGCTTTCTCATTTTTCAATTCTGCCTCTAAATTTTGAATTTTATTATTCAATGTATTTTTCTCTTTGTATGTCTTTAGAAATGTTGTGTATACCACATCATTGATCCTTTTTTAAAAAAAAATTGTATCGAAGGTTTCATTCTAGTAAAATCCATTTGAAGGGTGGTTACTTCATAGTCATTGCAAACCATTTGATCCTCTGGTTTTTCAACTTTGGGCACAACATACATGTACTCCATGGTATATGTGTTTGGGTTATATGTAGGCAATACCCTGATTGTGGCAAGATCTAAAGTTACAGTAGCATGTAGCATTTTCTTCTTGTTTCTTTTATCTTTTCTCGATTTCTTGTCAAACTTAGTTTGGTATTCAAAACCTGAGGCTTGTGGAGGAATCCATTGCTTGAATGGAGGATTAATTGAAGTTTTGGGGAATTTCCTTATGGATTATAAATTTTTGAGGGTGGCATTGCTTTACAGTAATTAATTACCTTGAGGAAATGATACCTTACATAAAACTAATTATATCTATCCCTATCTTTTTCCTCTTATTAGGTCCTTGTTGGGTAGTAGGAACTGCCTGTGTTGACCTCTTTTGAATAATTTGTTGTTGTGGCACTTCCTTACCATTGCTACTACCATCACTACCACCACCAATTGTAGCAATAGATTCATTTCCAACTCCTCTTCTTGAATTTTTAACTTGTGGTTGTAACATATATTAAGGATTTAACTCTGGAGAAAAATGCATTGGATTACCACTTCTTGTATGTAGTGGTCCTTTCTCCCAAGATCTAAGGCCTAGCTAATCATAACCTCATCTAGAAGTACTTCTTGTGGTATCTAAATGCATTTTCCTATTGAACCCAAACCACCACCAATAAAACCCATCTTTTCACTAAAATTATCCCTATAGTTTATGTTTTTTCGTGTTTTCATTCATACTTGGTTCATATAAGTTATCTCCCCTGCAAAGGGAGTGTGTAGTTCCACTTCATCCTCATAATAATCATCACTACTTGCCTCGTGGGATGCACTTCGCATTCCACAATCTACTAAAATTTGCATCTTGAATATAATCATATTGAAATAAATTTGGATCACGCCTAGGTCTTGCCTCATTGACAAAAGGTAGTTATTTTTACGTTGTTTAATTATTATCTTGAAAAGTAACATCTAGATCATTTGGCATGTTTTTAGAAGATGAATGTCTAGTCGCTTTTGCATAAAAATTTGGCATATGTCTCAATTATCATCTCTGCCTCTTTCTATGGATGCAATCCCAAAAAATTGTTGACAACTCTCGAAAACTAATTCGTTTCTCAATAGCAGTTTCATCCATTAATTTTTTACCTCATCCCAAGAGTTCTTATTTTTCTCAGGGGTTTATTTTCATGTTAAATTTTATTGGCAAAGTTATTGTTCACCACTACCCTTGCTTTAATCATCTCACATGTGTCATCTAGCTAGTGAAAGTCAACATCAAAATTACAAATTTGTAAAATTTCATGTGCCACATTGAATGTTTTACTCTAGAATGCGAACCCTCCACATGAAAATGTTAAGGAAGGAAATATGTTCCTCTTTTTATGAGTAACAAAATACATCTTATATGTACTTTCCATTTTTCGCATCTATTCTAAGGAAAAAAACCTCTATGTCACATGTATTGGCAAGTTATAAGGTTATACTCGATCCATAAACCCTTAATGTAATATATTCCTCCATAAAGTACTAGTCAACCAAATGTATTTTGATCTAATTGAATGCACATCTCTCAACAAGTCATAGCAATCTAGGCATTGTATTTTTATAATTTTCGATAAATTGGAGCCCAAAAGTAGTCCAAAAATTGATTGTAGTCCCTTCCATTATCAAACATTCTTATCTTGGGGGTCCACTCAGTTAATGGAAGAAACACTTTTGGCTATCCCCAATATAATTATATGTATGAATTGTAAGCTTGTTTCTCACAAACCATTCAACAATCTGCCATAGAAATAAATAACACAAGTAGGTTGTGAACCTAAAGGTCTTAGTGTCGAGAACCTTCTTTGATTATTAAGAATTGTTTATGCATATATTTTATGATGTGCTCAACAAATTTGTATGCATAAGTTGGGTTACTATAATGGATATTGTATACCATTTCAAGGAGGGTTCCATCCACTTTCTCATCACTATCAAATCCAAGGGAAAATGCTAGCATATAAATGGTATCATGTAGTAAAAAAATCACACACTTTCTACTTACAAAAATGCCTCTAAGTATGTTGTTATATACATGATTCTTAATAAAGAAGACTAAACATTAACAACACTTGTTTTACTCTTTCATTGTTTTTATCTTTCCCACACTCTTATTATTTGATTTTCTAGAATGATCACTTTAATTTTGGACACTAGATGACATGTGACCCAATTCTTTATTGAATGTTATATCTTTCAAGTATCCTGAAAATTTTTGGCCATTAGGGACAAGATCACCCCATGTATCATTATCCCCTTTAGGTGCTTCTCAAGGTAAATTTTAAGACCCCCTTAAAAACATAGATATTACTTGGTGAATTTCTAAAAATGATTTTGAAATCTTGGCAAATGTCATGAATTGAAAGGAAATGATGTCGGCTAGCAGTGACTAGAATTATCAACCGATAGCTTAATGTTATTGGCCGAGTAATAAATTTCTCTTTTGTGCACACGGTAAAGGTGATTTGAATATAATTTTGGCTATTACTGTAAATGCTAGGCGAATCAACCCAAAAATAACTTATATGCAAAAAAATTAGGTGAAATAGCAAGCAACATAACACCTCAAAATTATCCAAATCCAAATTTTAAAAACCCAAATATTTGTGAATTAACGAATATTAGCCATTAATATTTACTTTGGTGCTTATGTCCCTTACCCTCCTTTTCTTGATTTTGAATTGCCACATCATTTGGTATCTTTTCTAAAGTCTCTTTTATCACTTTGGGTCAACCTTTTTGGTTATTAATGGCACAATTTAAATAAGGGAATCATATATACATGAATTATAATTATTAGGGGTTGGGAAATTGGAGCTAATTCTTACATCTACTAGTTGGGAAAAGAGTAACATTCAAGGACTACATTTGGGCTGCATAGGAGGGGTTATTTTTGAATTCCATCTCAAACATTCATTTTAGGGTTAAAGTAGTTGTATCTTATTATCTTGGTGCGATTGGCACAAGGAAACCTAGCTTTAAGGGACACAAATTAAATCATACACACACACACATGAACTACATAGAGTCTAAAATGTAGTGTAGCACTCGGTGATAATCACATTAGGGTGACCGCCATGAGTCATTCCGACTCAAGAATATGCATTATTTATTTCATCTAATGTTTTCTTGAGATTTTACAGGGTAGAAAAGGTTTGTTTTACAATTTTAGGTGTGACACATGAACCTTATGATAGATATTATGTGTAAACAATGATAGGAAGATACCAAGTTCGGACCTAAAAAGACCGGATGTAGAGAATTTTTTGAGGACACTAGTGCCCAAATTAGGCAAGCCTGTAAGGGCGGTCTATCCTCATTTGGGTGGTCCTATCCGAAGAGTTCTCAATTCCTAGTTTCTAAGACAGAGCCTTCCCAGTCTAGATCCAACCTTCTAAGCTTGTTTTCCAGCCTAGAATAAGTCTAGATCTCTTGAAACAAATCAATTCATTCTTATCTCCTATCTTGCACACTCATTTGTAATTTTCATGCTAGATGTTTCTTATTACTACTATATCTATTAGGTTTCATTCCTCTAATTAATATTTAAGATTTCTTTAACTAATTTTGGTGAACCTAATCCTTGAATTCCCTTTATTTTGCCCATTTATTTCCTAACATGTCTAACACCTCTCACGAGTTTACTACCACACTTCTTAATGACATCAATGCTTACATTGTTGATCATCATGAAAATCAGATCTCTCGTTATTTTTTTCTCATGAAGAATATTAGTGGGTCTTTATATCCACTTCTTTAGACACTAATGTTATCCCTATTGTAGTTCTACCTCCTTTATTCCATCCTCCTCCCCTCCTAATGTAGGGGCATCCACTAACCATATTCCTATTTCTACACCTCACACCCACCTTTCTTCCCCCTCATTTCCCATATCCAACCCAACACTTCTTTAGGAACCCATGCCTTATAGTCTTTATATCATGATTTACAAGCTCAAATTCATCAATTACTAATGACAGACCTCATCTTCTTCTTCTCTGTCTCTTGATTCATTGCTTCTTCTTCATAGTCCTCTTGCACTTGAAGTTTCTTCTTATCTACTCCCCGATTTTGTCTCACCTAATTTTCCTCTCTTTAATGATCACGGAGATCCCCAAGAGCACCTTCGATCATTCCATGGTGCGTTCTTAGATTATGCTTGTGATGACACACTTTTGACCAAGTTGTTTCCTAGGAGCTTACAAGACTATGCCTTAAGATGGTTTTATGACTTTCCTTTGCACTCCATTAGATATTTTACTCCTTTAGCAAATCTATTTTTGGCTCACTTTTCTATGAATATTAGAATGAAGATATCATATGCACAAATGGCCAAAATGTGATAAGGTTCTAATGAACATCTTAGTGACTATGTTTTACATTACAAGACCAATCTTGTTGAAATTAACAATGTCTTGGTTGAATTTGAATTACAAGATCTTTTTATACAAAGCTTACTGTTACCTCCTTTTGTAAGAATTTTCTCTTTAACTCTTTTAAATCTTTTTATCATTTATGTCATACTTTGAAAACTTGTGAAATCAAGCTAAATCTCTTTGGAAAAACTTAAATATGGTACTAATATTTATGATCAATCTACTAACAATTTCCCAATCAAATAAACATTCAAGAGCAAGCCTAGTGAACCAAAGCCTACTTTCAATGTTGTATCTCAACCTCGCAAAGATTCAATATCATCCTACACACCATATTTTTACTAAATTGCCATATCCACCATGTGTGTTGTTGCGTAACTCCTAGAAAATAATTTGATTTCTCTTCTAGCTCCTCTTGAGCTAGATCCTAATAAACCTCGTAACAATAAATATGATGAAAATGCTCATTATGATTACCATATATGCAATGTCCATTCTTTGATAGGTGTTTCAAGCTTAGAAATTGTTAATGTATAAAAGTAGCACCCTTGAATTTGATCATAGTAGATGAATATTTTTGGCTAACATGAGAATGTCTCCACGATGAGAAACCTTTCTCCTTGAGACATACCTCTAGAGAATGTCGGTTCCTCTACCTAAACTAGCACTAACACTCCTCCTAAGCTAAGCATATCCTAACATATCAAGTTACTATGGTTAAGAGAGAAATGGGGAGAGGAAAGCATAAAAAATAAGCTAAAATAGATGTGATAGTGCTAGAAAAGAAGGGGTGATCACTCTTCACGAGGGGAAGAATAAAAGGATACATAGAGAAGATAGGGGAGATAAGTGCCACAGACTAATCTTGTATTGACCCTTCTATTCCACGCACATAAAAACACATAAAAAGAAGAATCTATAGGTAGAATCCATACACAACATAAAACACATGAAAGGAGAGGAAAGAAGACAACAATACAAGGAGAAGGGTAAAAATGAGCCACAATCTTCATTAAATCATTTTTGGGAGATTCAAAACCATTACAAATGCTCATAAGGCATTGGATGCACCACAAATGCTCAAATCCAAGGTCTAAAACTCATGGGAAGTTGGCCACCATTTTGACATGGTGTTGTTACAATCAAAAGAGGGATCCTTTTCAATGATTTTTTGAGTTGCATTTATAGAACAAAGGAGAGAGAAGAAGAGGGAGGAGAGAATAAGCACCGACATTACCCCAATTGCACACCATAAGATGACCATTGTAGGAGAATGATGCCTATACTTCATTAAATTTTAGTTGTTTAGGTGGTTAAATGTCTAGTTTAAGACAAGTGTGACTTCATCATGCCTCACATATTTAGATAATTTTTTTGACCCACAAATTTTGTATTCATTTGGTGGCTTTCCATATTCTACCACCTTATTCATGTCCTACGTGGTTATCCTTGTTGCACATATTTTGAAAACTCCGCCTTTAGTTGTTTAATGTTCTGTTATGCCACAAAGTCTTCTTCCTTGTTGTGCAACAATCATTGTGTTTCATAGGTTCAATCCATTTTTCAAATTTTTGGCCTTTATTATGCACTTACCTTTCTTTCTCCACATACCATGGTGGTCTATTTCTTCACCTCGTGGCTTTCAACCTTATCGGATCATAACCTTTGTCTTGAGAAATTGACCATTCCTACGAATCTCATATTTTCTAAGTTCGTGTAATATTATATTTTCTATGTCTTGAGGCACTAAGACTTCTCACTCCTTCACTCTGCAGATCCTTCCC
The DNA here is from genome assembly GCA_018340775.1 of Taxus wallichiana var. yunnanensis. Taxonomy (NCBI): domain Eukaryota; kingdom Viridiplantae; phylum Streptophyta; class Pinopsida; order Cupressales; family Taxaceae; genus Taxus; species Taxus wallichiana. The sequence goes on from CM031244.1 coordinate 762,243,607, forward strand.
TTAATCGATTTTTCAACTTTTCGTGGGTGTCTGTGTAAAGCAAATAGTATCATATGCAAAAATGAGTATCAACACATGATTTTGGTTAATTTAAAGGCATAGAGATGTACACAAGATGTGATTACAAGTTTCTAGAGGCACAAAAATGTGTGATATGATCAAACTAAGCAATGTATGCTTGTATGAATCCAAATTCCGGATGTTATGAAAATCAATGGATGAAGTTACAACATGCATTAATTATAATCTGCACATGAATATTTTACAATGTACAAGGTATACACATGACATGTAATGGCAAAAAATTGTGGTTTGTACTCACAACATGTGTTGCATAAAGTTTTTAATGATTGTCCTATATAATTATGGTATGTTCATATGGTGTAGATAGATCTAAATATTATGTGTAGAGATGAAGTTCTACCCAAAACAAATAATTTAGAGTGCTACATGATTTCAAAATTATAACTTGATAATGAATTTTGATTGCTTTATAGGTCATATAACAAGATCTACAAATAATAAGAAATCCTCAAACTATTGAAAATAAAACCCACAAAAACTAATCAATTATCACCATAAACTATCTTTATCAAAAATTTGAATTCATAAATTTGGGACAACTATATAAATTGAGGTGATGCCCCCTTTTAAATTTATTTCTCCATCCTTCTTTGATACCAAATGTTAATTTTCTTCAAAATGAATGCACAATAAAGTTAAAAATAAATTTTGTACAAAATTCAATGAGAGTATTACATATATAGAGCATATTCCTCTTTCTTAAGGAATTTGTCTTTATCAAAATTCCCAACATAGCTCCCTAATATATCTCACATTATTATCTAACAAGCTATGTGAGTTGGTTTAACAACCAAATATCTCACACACCTAGTTTACTTATGTCTAACAACATTATTCATGCTCTCGACTATATGAGTTGTTATAACAACTCAAATACATCTCATACAATAATTTATTCAAAACATAATTGATGAACACACACTTATATTGAGAGGGAGGGTGAATCAATATAATACAATATTTTACTTATTTAAAAATTAATATCCACAATAACAATAATCACACAATATCCAACAATTATGAAACACAAGATTTACGTGGAAATCCTTTCGAGAGAAAACCATAGAGAAAAGAATGCTTGGATCTATAGTCCAAATCCAGGACACAAAATATTTTTGGAAAAATTATAGGCACCAACCCGTTAGAGACACCAATCCCCACAATTTGTAGGCACCAACCTATTGGAGACACCAATCCCCATAAGTAAGCACCAACTTAGCAATAGACACCAATCTCTTTTCTTAGGAAGCACCAACTTCCAAATAATCTTCTACTGATGAATACCAATAACTTAAACTTCTTTCAGGAAGTCGAAATGATTTAGAAGATGATTCAAGACGAAAATACGAGGTGGAGAGGATTGGGGTGCAAAAAAAGGAAGGAAATAGTGCGAAACATGTGAAAGAGGGAGGAATCGTTGGGAAGAACGGGAAGGGCCACGAAAGTTAGGAAATGGGAGCCGATGGGGTTAGGCGGGTGTGTGGAGGGATTATGGCCCCATAGAGGAGAGCATGGTCATGGCGTTCAAGAGAAAGCTTGCGAATCCGTGCCTAACCTTAGGGTTCCAATAAAAATGTGACTTCGGTCGAGACAGATGGGCTTAGCGGCAACTACTGTAGTAGGAAGATTGGGGGCGGGGTTTTAGGTATTAGAGGTTCAACTCAGCCCCATATATCTACTTCATTCAAAGAGGTGTTGGCTAACAAAGGTGGCAGGTTCCCGGGAAAACAAGCATCATGTACCTAGAACTACCTGGTCGATTTGGCCGAGGTTGTTCCTTCGTTAACCATCGCGAACCCAGAAGTTGAGGAATACTTCCAAAATTTATCTCAGGATGTTGTGATTGGTAGGTTTAATGGCTTTTGGCCTTCCTCCTCTGCTTGTATCAGTGGGTCTTCAAAAACTGGACCAATAAATGTGAAATCTCTCTGTTCAAGGGATTTTTTGTTGTTCATTTTAGGGAATCCGAGGATTATCAACGTTGTTTGATAGGTGGTCCTTGGTTCTAGGGACATGCGGGTTTATTTTTAACTCCATGGTTTCCATATTTCGATCCGAATACTTATTCGGTGGCCAAAACGTCGGTTTGGGTCAGGCTTCCTAACCTCCCCTTGCATCTGTGGTATGCCCTGGAAGATATTGGAAATGCTCTGGGCAAGTTTATTAAAGAGGACTTAGATAGAACACATTCGGTCTGTGTTCTTATGCCTCGAATGTGCGTGGAAATTGATTTGAGAAAAGGTATACCTGACCGCATTAATCTTAAATTTGGTAAATTTCAGCATTCACATGTTTTAGACTATGAGAATATTGCATTTCGGTGTAGAGTATGCAGAAATACGGGCCATTTACAAGATTCTTGTCCTTTTAATAAAAACCAGAAATCTGTAAAAAAGAATGGATCGACGTCATCTAGTGGTTGGGGTTTTGTAAATCCGGATTTGGTATCCACTTCAAAGTTTAAAGACAATATGGGTAATCTTAACATAGGTGGTAAAGTGGTTTCAGAGAAGGATGTCTCAGAGGAAGGAATGCAGGAAAACCACTTGGTTGTAGGGGGAATAAAAAGGGGACATACATCCGAAAGTTCAGAATCGGACAGGATTTGATGTCAGAGAATGTGATGGTTGTGGTGAACTCCAGCGACCTAGCGATGGTGATTTCATCTGACCTTGGAAAGTGGCAAGAAGTAAAGAGGAGGAAAAACAAAAAGGGTCGAATGGGAAGCATTGAAGATTATTTTCCATCACTAAAGTATGGGAAGTAATTCTCGATTATTCTTTCAAGTATGGTTAGCTTTTAGTTTACGGATGCATTGGTAAGGTCGGAAAGCGATTATTGTTGTTGTTGTTGTTTGTTTCACTATTATAACTGTAGTTCTCATGAGGTTATGGCCCTGACTTTTGAATAGGAACAAGTCCCTTGACCTTCCTTATCAATAAAAGCATAAACTTCTTTCACAAAGATCTCGCTTTGTATTCTAGCTTCAAAATTCATCCTTCTAAATGATCTTCAATCTTAGAGATCTACCTTTTAATTCATTCCACACTTCGATCAAAAATATGCTCTTAATGATCTCTCATTCATTTACTTGCAGAAATCTACCTTTATCTCTTAATTTTGCACCCCCTTCTTCTTCCCTTCTTCTTAAGCAATTCGCCATTTCTCCGCCCTCTCACTCATTAATTATTTCCAACTATATGTCCCTTTTATACTATTTTCATCTCTTGAAAGGTCAGTGATTTCTTCCCAAGGGTGGCCCAAAAGGATTCTTTTGGATGCAAGACATGACTCACCTTGTCGGAATGATATTTGAATTTCTAAGTTTTTCCTCGACTTCTGCGGACTTTATTTATTTATTTATTTTTGCGGCTTCCTTGACCTTCATGGTCCCTTTTGTCTTTTTCCTTTTTCATGCAGCCTTCCTAGACCTCTGCAGCCCTTTTTTGACTTTTGTATTGTTCCACGACTTTCCTATACCTTCGCAAATCTTCTTTGACCTTGTTAGCATATGGATTTGCACGCATGCAAATGACATGCAACAATGTGGGAACAAAGTCCCTCCTCAATGAAGGTGAGGTTGCCTTTATTGAAAACCAAAACTGTATTTACACATGTACATTCAAAATTGTATGTGGGGGTGTTTTAGAACATCAATGGAAAGAAAAGTGAATGAGGGAGATGGAATGGAATGAAGGAAAGGAATGGAAAGGAATGAATGGAAGGAACATGCAAGAGTTAGGTAAAAGCAGAGCCTAATATTGCATGGAGAAGAACAAACAATAACTAACACAAATAAAACAGAGTTTGAGTTAGCTAAACAAGAATGAGTAAAGGGAACACACATGAGCAAGTAAATAGCAGAGCTTGATCACTGTGAACAAGAATAATGATTAACAAAGCATTGTGATAAGATCCAAGACAATATTCGCATTCAAGATTTAAACATCTAACATCTAATGAACATAAGAACATCAAATGTTACAAGAGACAATGAATGAGACATAAAGTTCAATTTTCATTAACTCAAAATGTTTTCACAAAAGAACACAAAGTTTCTTACTAAAACAAAACTTGCACACAAAACTATTTTCTTCTCCTCTCAAAGTCACCCTTACAAATGAGCCCCTCACTTCCTTTTATAACCAAAAATTTGGTTACAAATTAGTTAGGGTTTACATGATCATTAAATAGGGCACTTAAGTGACTTTTGACTTTTTCAACCAACTTTATTAAAAGTGACTAAAAATAGAAACCACTTAATTTAAAAAGTCATTTAAGGAAAAATACATAAATAAAAGAAATGGGTACATGTGGACCCCACTTAAATGACTTGGATGCACACCTAGATCAAAACACCTAGGGTCAGTGCCTTATCCATTGGGCCAAGAGTCCACTTATCCCGTCTCAGGTCGTACGGGAATGAACTCATTGACCGTGCTCTGCAATCCTCTAGATGACAAGAGAGTCGAGCTTGAAACTTGAGCAATTCATCCACCCCTTTGTTTGAGCAATATCCTGGTGTGAGAAAGTTTGTCTTCATTCGTATTCACATTCACAATTACACACAATTCTCCACATGCTCCGAATACCTTTCCATGGTGAATTATTCATTTGTCGCGAGACCGTAGTCGTTACGCCACCTTGGTTTGTCAGAATCCGCACCACGGTCTTTCGCCATTGAGAAGATCTTCAAGAGCCAAAATTACAATTCACCTCTTGGAGTTATGTCTTTTGTCTTTGTCACCATCCCGAAGTGTTGGCATTTTGATTCACTCACGATCGTCCAATTCGAAAACGAACAACTTAAAGATTGGCCGATGAAGTATTGTGCACGCTACTAACTAAGAGCTGATAGGGACACACTTGAATGATGTGGCCTTGCTTGATGATCTGCACAATTGCACTTGTTGTTGGTCTTGGTTTGTCGATGAATAGATCCACCACAATGATCAAGTGAAAAATTGATGTAGACAAGATTCTCCCATTATCGATCTCTGTCGATAACAATGGCTTTTGACTCCGAAGAGACCAATGCCAATAACTACGACTTATACCGCATAATGAGGAAGTTAGAGGTTGTTTTACTTCGGAGTCGTTGGAGTTGAATCACCATATTGTGCAAGTGTCGTGGTTCATCGATGCAGTGATGACCAATTCGGAACAAGCGTTGGGAAAATTGTGACTCGCCTTCGGTTGATATGCGATCGCAGAATCGACCTATGTTGACGTGTCCCAAGTTAGTATCGGCGATGTTCTCATACTCTGAATGGAGCGTCGAGGTGAGTATAATTCCCTAGAATCCATACCGCAACATCATTTTGTTTGAAGATGACATGATTGTGACAGAAGTGTGATTTCAAGCTATTACTTCCTTCTTACAAAACTGCACAAATCGCCTCTGAAACTGCCCTAGGAAAAATAGTAAATCTTGTTATGAGAAACTCTCACTGGATGAGGAAGTATATTAAGGTATCACAAGTTTGCATGTCGAGAGGTTTTTTCCCAATCAAATTATTCAGTTAAATATTAAAGGTCAAAGTTGACTCTTCTAAAACTGCTAGGAAAATGCAAGTGTAAAACTGTGAAAATCTCGTTTAGTTTTAGCCTGAGAAAATACCAAACGTCACCCTGGGCATCTAAAACTTGGCAAGGGAGCATATGAAGGTGGGGAGAATTGAACGAAACAATTATTTTTTCTTGACGATCATCCGAGTTAAAATATCAACTCTCAAAGTGAGTCACCTTGACAGGCTGAAAACTGCATGCGCGGCAAAATCAAACAAATTGCGTTTTATTTGGCTTCGTGAAAAATATCAAACGAGGTGCTGCGCATTTAAATTTTTGTAAATAGGTACATGAATGTGGGAAAAATTTGTGAAGTGGCAAACCGTTTCTCTTGACGATTATCTGGGCTCGAGATATGAATTCTCAAAGTAGGTCTTCCGCCAAGCTGAAACTGCATGCGTGGCAAAATCGAGTAAACTGCATTTTTCTTGAGTTCGTGAAAAATATCAAACAAACTGCTGCGCATTTGAATTTTTACAAATGCGTACATGAAGATGGGGAGAATTCAACGAACTAAACCTTTCTTCCCGACGATCATCCAACTTCGAGATATCGAGCTCCAAAGTTGATTACTTCAAGATACAAACTGGCAGCACATTCTTTCCGCATCTATGTATTTTCTTCATTAAATTCATTTTTTTGTGTGTTGATATATATATATATATATATATATATATATATATATATATATATATATATATATCTTGTTTGACATTTTTCAAACGTTTCACGTGATCTCTCTTCAGGCACAATCTTCCTCTTCTCGCAATTGCATGGCTTTGAGTGCAGTAAATGCGCTGAAACTTGAACTCGCTGCTTTTGGTATGGTTAGCGTGTTGTTTTGTTTTTAAACAAAAAAAAATGTTTCTGCCGAATGCGTGGGAGCTTGTCTAATTGTGTGGCTGTTATTTCCTTGCATGCGTGGAAACTTCATAATTTTCCTTTCGCAAATGCAGGTTGGTCTTTCTTTATCCCGCCTAGCATGGGCAACGTATATATTTCTCTTTTCCGGCTTTCTTCCTTCCACACGCATGGACTGCCATTCTTTGAGAAAATACATTGAAATCGGACTTTTATTACTACTGCGTGGGCTATTTGGTGGCTTTTACTCCATTTGGCTGCGTGGGAAATGTTTTTTTTTTTTTTTGTCCTTTTCTAATCTTCTTATTCACTATGCCTTGAATTCTTGATCTTCTTTGGTTTGGTTTTGGACTGTTCTCCTTGGGTGTGAGAAAGATTGCTTTCCAAACCTCATTCAACTGCCATTTCCTTCCAAAGGCTTTCTCCTTTATTGTTGGTTGTATTTCATTTTTCTTTTTCTTTTTAAATTCCCTCGTTGTTTTCATTCTAATGATCATGTGCAAAAGATCTCTTTTTATTTGTTTGTCTTTTCTTTTTCAACGTGACTTCTTGTTTGCTCTTTGGAGATGCTGAGGAATACGTGGAAAAGCTTGGAGAGTGCGTGGAGATTCTTTGTTGAATGTTTTGACTTTTCTCTTGAAAAATGCGTGGAATCTCCTTGTCTTTTAACTGTTGTTCCTTAATTTTATTTCTGCTCCCGCATGGGGATGCTTGATCTATTTCTCGACTCTGTTCTTTCTCAAAGAATGCGTGGAAACTTATCTTATTTTGTTTTGTTTTGTAGGCATAAAACAATGCTTGGTGATTTGTTGAGGGATGTGATAAAATATTACTCTAAGACGTTCCTTCAGATCGCACGACTTCTTCCAACGAGTTTGACGGAAGGATTTTATGAGGATTTAGGAAGCTTCCTCGCATCCGTTTCTTATTTGTTATGATAAAAACTTCCCTCTTTCCCGGTAGTGGCTTTAATTGCAGTGGGGAAATGGGGAAATAAAATCATATTCGCTAATGGAATGCAAGGTGGGCTCGTAATTCCCATTTTATTTCCCCATGTGGGAAATCGGGATATTTTTGCCCGTTTGCCAATTCATTGATTTGGCAATTGGTGGAAAAATCCCACAAGTGGGAAATTAAAATGAATTTGCCAGGAAAGGGGAAATCCGGGTTCGGGAAGCCAATTTGGCATTCCCGACAATTGGAAGCACAAGCTTACTTCCCCGGCAATAAAATAAAAAAATTGTCGAATGACTTTTAATAATTATTATATTAATAGTTATTTAATTAAAAACCCCAAATTTAATAAAAAAATGATTTTATCAAATAAAGGATAATAAATTAATTAAATATTAATTAATTAATTATTAATGCATTTTAAGACCTGGCGGGAGGAGTTCTCGCCTGAAATGGACGAAACGAAGACCAAAACGATCACAAAAATGAGACGATCGCGATGAGAGCGATAAATCACGCAAAGTAACACTTTTGAAAAATTTCAAAATTTCCATTTTTAATTAATTTTATGAAGTCAAAATTGGTTGATAATAGACCTATGGCAATTTCTCGACAAACTTGGTTACAAGGATATTTAGACTTGTTACCACCCGCAAAACACTATGGATCACTTCCTTTGTTCACAACGGATTTAAAAACTTGTGATACACTACAAAATGATTTTATTTCCTTTTTTCAGAACTTGCAAAATTCAAAATGCAATAAATTTTTTCTTGATCGCTTGTTCCTTAGACATCAATGACAAGTATTTCCAACATATGGAACATGTAAGCTAATTTATTTGACATCATCATTCATTTGACATCAATGAAAATATTTCTAACAATCTCCCCCTTTGTCATTGATGGCAACCTTGCATAGAGGTTACCTGTGAATATAGCAAGAACATAATATTCCCCTTGTTGTAATTCTCCCCCTTTCTGTAACTCTCCCCTTTGACATCAATGGAAAAGGGATAATCACAACTATCACAAAGAATATTCATCAACTGATCTTTCTCTAAGTTATCTTCATTATGGAGCTAAAAATATAATGTAGTGATTAGCTCCCCCAAATTGATGCTTTTTTTTTAGTGATAGGATGAAAAAGATATCACCCCCAATTTTTGTCTGAGATATTCAAAAGTTTCTTTTGGAAGGGGCTTTGTGAAAATATTTGCAATCTATTCTTTTGTGGCAATGTATTCCAACTTAACATGTTATTTTACTACTTGTTCTCTTAAGAAATGATATTTGATAGGAATATGATTTGTTCTAGAGTGCATAACAGGATTCTTTGAAATATTTATTGCACTAGTGTTATCACAAAATATGGAAATTGGAAGATCAAATTCTACCTTGATGTCTTTCAATGTCTACTTCATCCAGATAACTTGTGTGCAAGAGGACACTTACGTAATGTATTCCACCTTTATTATGGATAAATTAACATAATCTTGCTTCTTGCTTAACCAAGATACTAACTTATTTCAAGAAAAATTCTCCTCCACTTGTGCTTTTTCTATCATCAATATTGTCAGCCCAATCTACATCAATATATGTTGCTAGGGTGAAATCTTCACCTCTTGGATACCACAAACCAAAATCCAAAGTGCCCTTTAGATATTTAAATATCCTTTTAATTGCTTGCACATGTGTTTCTTTTGGTGTATCTTGAAACCATGCTACCATGCCTATTACTTGCATAACATCTAGCCTTGATGTTATCACATAGTAGGTAGTCAATAATCAGTGTTTGATTTACTTCAGGAGATTCATCATCCTTGCTTAACTTACAACCTATGACCATGGGTGTGCTTACTGGTTTGCAATCTTCCATCCTAAAATTTTCAACATCTCCTTGATATACTTGGTTTGTGAGATAAATATTCCTTTGTTAGATTGAGAAATTTGTAAACCAAGAAAGAATGATAACTCACCAAGCATGGACATCTCAAACTCCTTTTGCATTTCCATAAAGAAACTCTTGACACATTTTGTCACTACTACCTCCAAAAATAATATCATCCACATAAACCACAACAATTAACTGATCATCACCTTTAGTCTTGATGTAAAGATTGCTATCAACAATTCCCCTTTTGAAACCTTGTTGTTGTAGATACTTGTCAAGTCTTGAGTACCAGGCTTTGGGGGCTTGTTTCAGCCCATAAAGTGCTTTCTTTAGCTTGCACACATAATCCTTATCTTCTGATAAGAGGAACCCTTTTGGCTGTTCAATATATACTTCTTCCTCTAAATTTCCATTGAGAAAGGTTGACTTGACATCCATCTGATAGACTTTAAAGTTCTTAAAACAAGCAAATGCCAAAAACATTCTAATAGCTTCTAGTCATGCAACAGGAGCAAAATTTTCTTCAAAATCAATACCTTCAACTTGAGCATACCCCTTACAAACTAATCTTGCTTTATTTCTCACCACTTGTCCATCTTCATTTAGCTTGTTCTGAAAACCCACTTGGTGCCAATCACATTTTTGTCTTTTGGTCTTGGGACAAGTTCCCAAGTCTCATTCTTTTCAATTTGATTCAACTCTTCTTCCATAGCCCCAATCCAATGTTTGTCTTTGCTTGCTTCTGCAAAATTCTTAGGTTCTATTTTAGATAGTAAGGACAGGTTTGCATGTTTTGATGCATTTTCTAATCTTCTTCTAGTCTTGTACTCCAATATCTTTATCACCAAGAATTTTACTTTCTGAATGGTTCTTCTGGACAAATCTAGATGGTGTCTTTGTATCTTTTCATTCAATCACTTCTTCTTCATCTTCTTCTTCTCCTTTTTCTTCTTTATAACTTGCTTCCTTTGGGTAATCAATTTCTTGTGCTCTTTCCTTTTGATATCTTACTTCATCCACTTTTACATTTGCACTCTCAACAATCTTGTGCAATCTTTTATTATAACATCTATAGGCCTTGCTTCTTGAAGCATAACCAAGGAAGATACCTTCATCGAACTGGAGTCAAACTTTCCCAAGTCTTCATCATCTCTCTTTATATAGCACTTACTCCCAAACACTTTGAAGTGTTTGAATGTTTTTTTTTATCTATCCATAATTCATAAGGTGTTTTGTTGTTATTTACTCTAATTTGCCCTCTGTTTAGAATGTAGACTGTTGTATAAATTGCTTCTCTCCAAAACATGTCTGATAGCTTAGATTCATTTAACATTGTTCTAGCCATCTCCTATATGGTTCAATTCTTCCTTTCTATAACTCCATTTTGTTGTGGAGTCCTTGCAACTGAGAAATGTCTCTTTATTCCATGATGCTCACAAAAATCTTCAAATTCATTTGAGGTAAACTCACCTCCATGATTTGATCTCAAGCACTTGATTTTTAAATCAGTTTCATTTTCAACCAAGGCTTTAAAAGCTTTAAACTTCTCAAATGCCTCATATTTTTCTCTCAGGAAAGTAACCCATGTCATTCTAGAGTAATCATCAATAAGCAACATAAAATAACTTTCACCTTGCATGCTTTGTGTTCTTGTAGGCCCACAAAGGTCTGTATGGACAAGTTCCAATGGCTTTGTTGTTGAGTACTCCTTTGTCTTGAAGCTTACCCTTGTTTGTTTCCCATGTTGACACTGCTTGCAAAGAGTGTTTGAAGGTTTAGTAATCTTTGGCATATCTCTTACTGACTTGTTTAGTGTTGATTTTCACTAATTATCAAAGTTTATGTGCCCCATTCTTCTATGCCATAACCAGCTCTCATCTACTTGTCCCATGTAGCATTTTTCTCCTTTGATCTCATTGAGTATGTATAGGTTATTTGTTGTTTTGTTTGCATCTGCAATTAATCTTCCTATATCAGCCTTCCTAATCTCACAACCTTGAGCATAAAATGTGAGAGTGTATCCTTGATCACACATTTGACTAACACTAAGAAGATTATGCTTTAAACCTTCAACATACAAGACATTATTTTTTTTGTCTTTCCATTATCAAGACTAAGAGTACCTCTTCTAGTTATCCTTGTTGTAGCATTATCTCCAAACTTACAGTGCTTCGTTTACTTCCTTAGAGAGATAAACTTGTTTTTATCTCCTATCATGTGGCTTGAGCAACCACTATCAATGTACCATTGATTTTCTTCATTTTGAGCATGCAGGGCAATTTGTACAAGCATAGATTTCTCCTTCTTCTAATTATCTTGCTCTTGCTTCCTTTCCCAAACATTCATAGATTTTTATTTTTGTTTAGCAGGGGCATCCACTTTCTTGTTTTGTCTGGGAAATTCTATAAAACCACTTCTACAAAAATGTGCTATATGACCATAGTTTTTGCACTTATAACATACAATATCATTGTAATCGATAAGGGGGAAATGAGTTGTAGTTTTTATCGAGAAGCCCATGATAAATTTTGTTCTTGTTCCAACCAAAATTTCTTGCACGAGTCCTACAATCTATTGCTTTATGACCAAAGTGATTACATGAAAACAATAACCAAAGAAAGAGTTTTGAAACTTGGTCATGTGATGCTTCCTTAGGGAAAGATATTATAATTTTATCCTTATTGTCTTTATGAGGAATGGTGGTATTTTATGGAACATTATTCTCCTTCATCTTACTAATTTCATTCTTGAAGGGACTTTTGAGAGCATCTGCATATATTTTTGGATTTTCTTCATTTTCCTTCTTTGGTGGCACTTTGGGATCTTCTTTGGTAGTCATATGATTTTATTTATACCCAAGACTAGTCTTGATAAATGGTGATCTTTGGTTATTGATAATATCATTTAAGACTTTAGTACTCTTTTCAAACTTGAGGCTTTTGTTCAACTTAGTAGTTTTTTTCTCTAGTTCCTTCCTTAAGGAAACAATTTCAGACTCTAGCCTCTCACAATTTTCTTCTTTTGTTTTCAATTGGATTCTCACTTCTTCCTCTATTATTTTTCCTCTTCAAGTTGAATCTTTAGGTTAATGATTTTTTCTTTTAAATCACAATCCTCTTCTTCATATTTTTGAATATGTAAATTTTGTTTTAGATTCCTTTTCTTAAGCTTCTTGATCTCATTTAGGAACAAATGAGTTATTCTTCTATATCCACTTCCCCATCGCTTGAATCTCTTTTCTTCTTCTTTTATTTTATCTTCACTCTCCAAGATATCCCCATTTGATTCTATTTCCATGAATATAATTTATTATCCATCATTGTCTGAGATACTTTCATCACTCTCCTCAATGAGCTACTTTCCTTTTGGAATAGAGGTTTTCTTGTGCTTATGGATGTTCTTCCTTTTCAGTTTTCCCAGTTAGTAAATATTTTTATATTGATGGTGTACGATCCTTTATTCTTGTTATGATCTTATTCATCATCACTATTATCCTTTTTGCATATGGAAACTTAGCAAAAAAATGTCCTATTTTTCCACAATTAAAACATTTGCTTGGACAACTTACTTTTGTATTTTCCCAATCCTTTCTTAAGCTTTTGACGAAAAAATGAGCTTCCTCTATGCATCTAATTCATTATTGGTTTTATATCTTGATTAAGGATCTTCATTCTTCATCTTATTTGATACTTTGAAGGTTGCCTCATGCTTATATGATTTTTCCTTTTTGTTCTCATTTCATATGTCGTTAGAATCCCATGCAATCCATCCATTGTTAGATTATATAGATCTTTCATTTCTTGAATGGTGAAACTTTGGCATCAAACCTCGAGGGAAGTGAACTTAACACATTTTGCATAATCATTGTTTCTTCAAAAAATTTGATAAGACCTCGATGGTGTTGATTATTTCATCCACATGCATGAGATAAGTTGCACTATTTTCTTCATCTTTCATTCTCAAACCCTCAAATTTTCTTATATGAGTTTGAAACTTGTCTTTCTTCACTTTGGCATCTCCTTCATATATGTTCTTGAGTTTTTCTAGATTTCTTTCATTGATTCACACCTGCATTACCTTGAAAAACTTTGATTCGATGGACCACATAAGATTGCATTCATAGCTTTTGCATTGTTTTCACTATCCTTCTTTCCAGTTGTATCCATTGAGGAGTTGATGGAGTTGCATAAATGTTCACAACTGATTTCAAAATATCAAAGCCAAGAGCAATTAGATAAGTTCACATTCTTATGCTCCAAAATGCATAGTTTGATCCATTAAACAATGGAGCTATGTTTGAGGATAAACCTTCTTTAGAGTCTATCCATGTGTGCTCCTGAGATCTACCCTCCACGGTTTGACTATTTTTAAAGGAACCTACTCTGATACCAATTGATGAACACACACTTATACTAAGAGGAGGGTGAATCAATATAATACAATCTTTTACTTATTTAAAACTTAATATCCATAATAACATCAATCATACAAGATCCAACAATTATGAAACACAAGATTTATGTGGAAATCCTTTCAGAGAAAACCACAGAGAAAAGACTACTTGGATCTATTGTCCAAATCCAGTCACAAAAATATTTCTTAAAAAAATTGTAGGCACCAACCTACTAGAGACACCAATCCCCACAATTTGTAGGCACCAACCAATTAGAGACACCAATCCCCACAACTAAGCACCAACTTAACAAGAGACACCAATCTCTTTTCTTAGGAGGCACCAACTTCAAATAATCTTCTTGCAATGAATATTAGTAACATAGACTTCTTCACAAAGATCTTCTTTGTATTCCACCTTCAAAATTCAGCCTTCTAAATGATCTTCAATCTCATAGATTTTCCTTTTAATTCATTCCACACTTCACTCAGACATCTACTCTTAATGATCTCTCATTCATTTACTTGCAAAAATATGTCTTTTTCTCTTTATTTCACACTCCCTTCTTTTTAATGGTTTTCCATTTCTCGACTCTCTCACACATTAATTATTTCCAACTATATGTCATTTTTATACTATTTTCATCTCTTGAAAGGCTTTCCTAGACATTTATTATATTTTTTGATAAAAAGAAGTTAAATATTTAAGGTTTTCTCACATGATAAAAAAAGACAAAAACAAAAAATTAATACTAATGAAGATTTAAGGTTTAGAATCTAAAGTCTTTATATGTTAGGCCAAAAATTAATGTTCACTTCCATCTATAGGTTTTAACATGTCTTTTCGATGACACCCTAGGCCACCTTACAACCATATGAAGAATCAAGACTACCAAAGTTTTACTTTTGTGAGAATGATTCCAAAGTTTCACCTAACACATATTGTGTAGGCCAATCAATTAATGGTCACTATACACAAATCACAAGGCATTAAATGGATAGAACATCCAAAGATATTGGCACCATACAAAGACATGGTTTGATGACTTCCTAGAGTTTACGCTTAAACAACCATAGTCTCTCTTTCTTTCATGTTTGAAAGATATTATAAGATGGAATTCATAGATTAGAAAAGCGGAGGAAAAGTACCTTCTTACTTTTGACACATTTTCCATGGCTGATTATGTTTATGATATCCAGTATAAAAAACAAGAGCCGCAAAGTGCTCAGGATATTTTTCACCTAACACATATTCCAATTTTAGCAATTGCTTAAGATATATAGATTGTACACAAATTCAAGCATTAAATGGATAAATCTAAAGATTTTATGCCTATTTAAAAAGAAATGGTTTGATGTTTCAAGCCCAACATATTAGTTAATAGAGTTTATCACTAGTCAAAACAAACCTTTAGCAAAGTTCATGTAATTTATTTCATGTTTGTCAAGATATTCTAGGATGTAATAAGATCCCTAATAGTTATGTATTAGAAAAGTGGAGGAAAATTACCTTTCCTTAAGTTTAAATTATTTTGTTGTAAAATAATTAATATAAATTAGGTTATTAACATTGAGAATCAATGTTAGAATTTTATATTACTTAGAAATATTTGTTTATAAAAGTTAAACCTTTAATTGATTTTTATAATAATAAAAAATTGAATTTATGATGAAAATTTAAATGTTGTGTATTGTATTGTTAATGATAACCAAAAAAAACCAAAAAAATACTATATAGTATATGTATTAACACAACAATTTCTACTCTCCTATATTTTTTGGCTTAAAAAACACTTTATACAAAATTCTCATCCAATCAAAATTCTAAGTAATCTGAAATTAATATTTGCTTCATTTTTATTTAGAAAATTTGACATGCAAAAAAAAAGGATTATGAATTTATGTTGGTGTATATCCTATAGACCTATGTTAAAAATTGAACCTCATTTTTTTCCTATGGTTTTGAGGATTCCAATTTCATGTTGGTTTTTACCTATGGACTCATTTTTACGAAGACTTGTAAATTCATAAATGGTATTTTATATTCGATTAAAATGAATCTTCCTAGGAATATTTTCCATGAAGTTTTGGTACAACCTTTAAAGATGAAGATTTCCACACTAAGATCAAATCATTTTTGCCTTCTAGTCTATTCCTCATATTAGTAATGGTTGATATGTTGCTCTCAAATTATTATAAACTACAATGAATCCATACTTGTTTTTCTAATTTGATCTCATGTGTTCATTTTGTATAAATATTACAACATTAAAAAATAATAAATTTAAAAATTGATTATATGCATTGGCTTAATAGATCGATCTTCGTGTTGTTTTTCTCTTCCAACTCATGAAGAGTACATAGATTGTTGTCATTATAATTGCATTGCTTCATTTACACATGAATAAATAGCAATGTACAACATGTTACTTAATAAATCTTTATCTCTTTTTGAACAAAAATAGTTATAAGACGTCATTCCCACTACTCGCATATCGACTTCCCATTGCACCTTTTGAGTGCAATTGCTAGTATAAAAACATAATCAAAGTTCAACATAATGCACATAAAAATAAACTTTGAATTTTCAAACTCTTAATATTAAATTAAATTAATTCATTATTTAAACACGAAGATAGTTTTCATCACTTTTAGTTTAGTAATAATATTAATGTTATCTCATATGTATGCTTACATATACAAGAACAAGTCAAGAAGGTGGCTTAGGAGTTTCATCTTTATCTCTGGGGACCACCATGACTAAGGTTCGCTTGGATACAAACAAATGGGGAGTTCCATTTGCAAAGTTGGCTTTCATTTTTGGTTCATGAGCACTTCTCTACCCCGCCACCTCCAGTAGAGTCATTGGAGTTTGAAACTACCTTGCGGAAGCATTCTATTGGCTCATTTGCTACTAATTTTCTTGATGACCCTCTTCAATGTAACGAGGGTCTCATTTTTGTGGGTTATTCATGCTTGATTAGGCAAAAAAATGTACCTTTTCCTTTGTCAAACTCACAAATGTTAGATGGGTGGCACATATCCTCCAATCAATAAGTTGTTTGGTTTGGGGGTATCCATCCTCAAGACAATACACCACCTCCCCAATGTTGTTGCTACTTATGTTGGACTCTTTTCCTTTTACTTTGTTATCATATGGTTGTTTTGTATGCCACATGGCATTTTAATTTGTGACGAGTCATGTGTGTACCAACATGGATTTTGGGTTGAGACACTTTTCGACCACCCCTTTAAGCATAACATTCTTTATTGATTTTTGATTAATAAAATGACACTTTCCAATTAAATAATAATAATTCTATTTTATTCTATAATAAACCAAAAAATCAAAAAATAAAGTTATTAATGTGAATAATTTTTTAACAATAAAATATACCAACAAATTGATAGCTAAAAATCTTTAAAAATAAAACAATCAAAGCTAATAATAATATAATTTAAAAATAAATAAATCAAAATTTACACCCAATATTCAAATCACCCCAATCTATGTACATAAGGGTTGTGTTCCTTCTACATATTGAAACACATTTAAACTTAGAAAAGATGTTTTTTTAACAATAAAATATGTTAATTTTTCTTTCAAAAATAATATTTGCATTACCAAATAGTAGATAATATAATTATTCCAAAAAGTTTGGTGGTATGAAAACATGCCACAAAGATACCACACTAGGTCGGGGACATAACCTAGGAACAAGTTACAAAAATGCCATAATAACCAATTATAAAAAATACATTAAACAAAGATCCATGAAGAGGCCAAAAATGAGGGCCTTTATCATCCATATTGCCCCAAACACCATCGGGAAGGTTGAGATAGTCAAGAATGGGCTCCCATCTTGTGGTTGTGTTCTTAGCAGCTTTTATAGACTCCTCAATGCCATGACCTTGGACTTGTGTTGATGAGATAACTAAAGACATTTGGGAACCTTATTTAATGTAGAAAGGGAAGCCCAAATGTTGTGGCACAATGCAATGAGTCCCACCCCCATGTTGAGGTAATGAAGGAGATTGGTGACAAGGTGGAGAATCCCACCCAATTGAGTTGCAAGAGTGATTACAAGGTGACAATAGTGGTGACCCTTGCCTCTACGAGATGAATCCCGGACGCATGTGAAAGAAAGACTTGAGCCACGTTACCCAAAAATAATGATCAAGAAGGGTTTGATATGGGCCACATTTAGAGCCACCTCAAGGGCTAACACTTGAATCTTAAAAGACATTGGAAAAATTCATAATTTTGTTAAAAGTCGAGAGATTAAAATCAATAATTGTATCATAAAAAATAATTGCATGTGTCTCTTCCTAATTGAAAAAAAAAATTTCCACTCTAAAATCATGCCAAATTTAGGTAAAATCCATTGGGATATAAGGCCAATTCCCTAATAATATATGTTGTTGTAGACACTAAAATTTGGTAATTTATCCTTGTGAAATGCCAAATTTGACCATGTTCCCTTCCTAAGAGAAATACTCACATTTAGAATCTAATCTCCTCATATCTCTAGCTCTTCTACAACTTTCTTATCTTTATACTTTTCTCTTTCACAATCGATTAAGAGAATATTAATCAATCAAAGTAGCATAAAACATTTGATATTCATGACACAACTTTCTGTTTTGGTATTTCTCTCTTTGGTTTGAATTTGTATGGAAGCATTGGGATGTAAGGTCCAGTCTTAGCCAACTGTATAGTCTTGCCCCTTCACATTCACAAAATTTTATTTCAAATTCAAATTATTCTTTGGGTCATTTCATCTTCCTAGGTCAACCTTATTAGAATATTTCACCTATGGAAGGCTATATAAGCAATTCATTATCACATTATACCTCATCTAGAATTCTTACAATCTATTATTGTAAATATCTCTCTAAAAGCACTCAAAGGGTTATTAAATATGCTCAAATTAGTTTTGCATCATCTAGGGTGGTCCCTACTATAGATTGAAGCACTCAACCAGGTCAAAGAGTCTAGCTTCATCCATTTCCAAGCATGTAAAAATTATAAAGCCATGTTTTAGCAAGATCAAGGTCACTCCAAGTATTGCACAAGGGTTTTAATAAACAAATGTGTTAAGTCACATTATTGAGGCACACCACATCTTACTACTACCACATTGGGTACATTTTATACTATGTAGTTAACATGTTATCTTGGTGTCAAGATACATGAGGGTACCCTAAGGGGTTGGTCAATTATTAACACTTACACAAGCACCTAAGAGAACTACATGAGGCTTGATATCAGTAACGAGGTCATGTAGTGCAACACTTGGATTGGTTCAACAATTGGGAGTCTAACCACCAAAGGTAGTCTAGCCTCACCATACACACATGTTTTCTCCTTTTGGTTTGTTAATTCTCTAATGAAGGATTCTATAGGTTGTTAGGGTTCTCTACTTTGTTGCAAGTGATTACAAATCATCTTGAAGTTCTACAGAAAGAGTGATATATAAGGAAAATCATTTCCAAATTAAAAACACACAAAACCTTATAGGTCCTAGACTATCAAAGGGTCCAAGAGCATACAATTTCAAGTTAGGATTGTATAAATCAAGTCTAGACCATACATAAGTTATATGGTCCTACCCTTATTTTCAGTTATAGAAATTCCATTACATAATATATAGTTCTAGATCAACCTATTTCACTACTCTACATATCCATATCATCCTTGATTTACCCTATACAACTAATTATATCTCTTATCTCATGTATTTAAGAAAGTACTTATCAATGTATCCATTGTTACATGTATGAGTGCATTATTCTAATTATGAATTATTAATGTTGGAAGTTAATTAGATTGGAGTAATTACTTATTGTTACAAACCCTTACATCCTCTTTAGTGTCGTGTATTCCCATAACATAAATTTTAAACATTTGGTGAACCCAAATCTTGAATCAAATTTATTACTTTAAAGCCTTTGTATTCTATCCTCACTAATTTTAGTACATTATGATTCGAATCACATGAATCATTATCAAAATTTATATAACAAGGATTCATGACCTTCTTCCCGATCACGTTAATCAACCTGGAACCCTATGATAGGAGCATGTATATGTCAATATCTTTGCTTTTTCTATATTCACTAATATATACAATATGAGGGGTCTCATAATATGGGTGTAATCATGTTTTATCAAATGACATAATACAACATTTTGCACACTTTTCAAAATAGAATCTCGACAATATAGACATTCTTATTTATACAACTTATGATCAACTCAAAATACTATTGTATTGTGGGGCCAAACAAACAACAACAAATAAATAAATAATAGGAAAATTTTCTTCAAAAACTCCAATAATCCTCCTTATTCTCTTATCTTCCAATTACATTATATGCCCTCTTATTCAAATTCCAAAAGACTCCTAATTAAACTTGACTTCTAAACCAAACTTGACTAGACTTGTTATCTTTAGTAAAACTTATTATTTTTAGCAATAATTATTTTTAGTAAGTTCTAAATTTATATTTCTAGATCCTACAAATTTCCACACATTAACCACGTGCCTAAACTAACTTATTCCTTGAGTTTCAACTCAAGTTGACTCACGGTTACAAAGATATGATATTTTGAATTAAAAAAACTTCGAACCCAATTTTCGGCCCTAGATGGATGATTTCGGTCTCCAAAAATTGTCAAGGCAAACCATAACCAGCTAGTGTCACTTATTACAACATAAAACTTTTCAACATCTTTTCATAAAATGGATTCATTTTGTTTCCCAAATCAAAATTTATGGCCTTCACAAGACAGATCATTGAATCTACATCATTCTCCCCTGGCTGAAAAGAACTCAGCTCCTGTAAGTTCCTATGATTGAATTGTTATAGCTTATGTATGTCAAGTTTCTTTAGCTCTCATTCTAAGATCCATGTGTTGTCCTCTTGTTGCAAACCTTCCCATTATACCAAATACTTGTTAAAACTACCTTGCCTTGTGTTGATTGTTTTCTTGTCAAGAACTTGTGCCACCTTCTCTTTCTTCTTCCTTGGGATTTGTTCCTTCCAGTCCACTTCTTCATTGTCTTCCATGATATCCTCCCTTCATGAAATGCATACAAATCTAAAACATTAAATACTGGAGAAATAACAAAATTAGGTGACATATTTACACATATGCATTGTCATTTATCTTTTTCACAATTTTACAAGGACCAATCTTCTTGTACTTAAGCTTGTTGTATGTTCCTTTGGGAAATATCTCCTTCCTCAAATATACCATCACCATATCTCCTTCTTTGAATATCTTCTATCTTCTAGTGATTTTTATGTCATCTTACATTTTCATTACTATCTTATAACTTTTTCCTTATTGTTTCCTACAATTGTTGAATATGTTCTGCAAAGGCTTCTTCATCATCACTCACCCTTTCTAAAATAGGTAGTTTGTACCAAATCCAAAACACCATTAGGTATTATTCCATAAATAATTTGAAATGGTGACTTACCCATCTATCTATTCAATGAATTATTGTAGGAAAATTGTGTTTATGACAATGTCAAGTCCCATTGTTTGGGTTTCTCTCTAATTTAAAATAAGTAGAATTAAATTTAATTTCGAGTAATTAATGCATCCAATGATATTGATTGATAAAACACAATAGTATACAAGAAATAATCATTAAAAATTATGAAACCTTAAGTAATAGAGAAATAAGGTGACTTATCTAGTTTCTAAGTGATCTGGAAGTGATATGAGCTAAGAAACTATTGGAATAGGCTAGGAAGAGTTTCATCAAGGTTCACTAAGGGTTCTAGAATAAAGAACTACATAGAAAGCGAAGCACCTATGGAATGACATGAGCGCATGGGCGATAGTGTCCACCTAGATGCTAAAGTTATAATATTTTTGGTTAGGAAGAGCTTCATTGTTGATCCTCTTTTTACTCTAGTTTCACTCCAATGTAACAAATCATGCTCGTAACTTGCAAAATAGATACCTAGTTACACATGCCCACAAACCACATCAAACCTAATAAATAAGATATAGAATGGGAGTTGGACTGACCCCGTCTCTCCGAAGTGTGAACTTAGCACCATGCATTGCACTACATCTCAAACTCCATGTATTTTTGTGTGTATGTGTGTGTAATGATTCCTAGGTTGCCCTTGTGTAAGTTACACTATGATAGCGGGATAGATCTAGATTGCTCCAAGTATGCAAATGTGTGAGATGGAATAAAATGAACTTCCCCTCCTATGTTGTGTATGTAGAGTGATGTAACCCTTGTCCCTTGTATGGATTTGTTAGATGTATGCCTTTGAAATGCTCTTGTGCCTTTGATGCAAGCTTAGGTGATAGTAGATAATTCTTAGTGTTTGACCCCTTATTTGAGAGAAAAAAATAAGTATGTAAAAGTTTCCCTTGTTTTAATTTTATGATTGACAACCTAAAAGGCCGAACCAATGTTTTAAAAGGTGCCCAAGAAGTAAAAGAGACCCAAAAGAGTAGGAAAATGATATAAATGGTCAAGAGTGCTCAAGAGAGGGACATGAGTGCACGGGAACTTCTGTCCTAATCGGTCACTAGTGTACGAGGCCATAAAAGATAAATCAATCAAGTACTTGGAAAGGTTGTAAGATGTGTAAGACCAAAAAGAATGCAAGAGATAAAGCAAAAATGCCAAAAGGAGTTTTCAACCATTAGTTTTCTTACTTATGAATCATGTATATATTAGTATGCTTTATGACCTATAAATGTACCCAAGTGCATAGATTTTGTGTCTACATTTGCCCCCACTTTATGTTGTTGAGTGAATAATTGATAACATAAAGTAGATAGAAGATATGTACCTTGTAATCATGTAGAGAAAGAGTGTATTCGATATCCTTCCGAGTGGACAAGTGAAGCGTGAAGTGACCGTAATGCAAAGCGTGGAAAAATAGGAAGGGAGGTAGACCATATGGGTGAAGTGTATGCATAGTAGCATGTTGTTGGAACTTCTACTTGTTGATGTGAATTGCTTCTTGTTGTGTATTAAGGACGGACCTACAAAAGAAGAGCAAGAAAGTAGTCAAAGTTCCCGTATATGAAAAATCAAATAATATGTGTATAATTATGTAAAAAGTGTGTAAAGGAAAGTGTGCACCTGATGTATAAGAGAGTAAAGGATAGAAATTTGTCTGTTTCTTTTGGAGATACTACTAGATTTGAATGTCTTGTTCTTGATGGAGAGGTTTTTCGGCGATCTCACGCTAAGAGTGAATTTTTGGGAAATCTCACGTCAAAGCTATTTTTGGGAGATCTCACACCAAGAGAGAGTTTTTGGGTGATCTCACGCTAAGAGAAGAGTGTTGGGGAGAGAGGTATAGTTTTTCTCTCCTTCCATGATGCTTCCCAATAAGCACCATTCAGATGGTATGTCCCTAAATAGTAACATGTTGTTCATGTTATTGTTGTTGTTCATGTTTCACTAATTGTAATTGATTGTTAATCTTGATTGAATGTATTTTGTAACTAGAGGCAAGTTCATGATACTAGAGAATTGTATTGTAAACTTCTAGAGATTGTGTTGAACTGAGAAATTGACTATTTTTTCCCCTAGGACACAAGTTCTTGCAGTAGGACACAATCACCCACCACTATTGTCCAGGATCAAGGCGTTAGTGCACGCTTTGTCTTTTAGGTCTAGGTATGATTTTAGACCATTCTATAACTGTGTTCCTATGCTATTATGTATTTTTGATCTATTTTAGAGCTCGAGTTGTTGTAAGGGTGATTTTTTCACCCAATACATACCCCCATCATTTGGAGGTGTATACAAAGATTGTATGAGAATGCATTCCAAAGGAGAGGACCTGAAACTTATATGCATATCATGTACGGGATACCTGTAGGGGGTAGGGGATGTGCATGGTAGAAACCAAGGCACATGCAAACAAGATAGGCTAGTAACAAGTGTTAGTTGTAAAAATAGCTAGCATGTAATAGAAGACAATGTAACAAGCAACTAGGAAGAAAAGATGGACATGCAAAAAGTGGGTTTCATACATGGGACATCGCTCACAATGTCACAAGAAAATCAAGGCTAAAGCGGCCAAAAGCATACAATGATCAAGCAAGACATAAGGCATAGCCCGCAAACAAATAGTAAATAATAGAAAGCAAAGAGTGATAGATAACCATGGTTGTATTAATCATGCAAGGAAAATGCTACACATGAAGCACATGTTAGCATGTTAGAAAGATAAATAGTATGTCAAAGCATGTATATATCAATGAAAAGTAAGTGATAGTAATAAGAATAGTAAATGATGTAACAATAGAACTGTGATATGTAGAGTGTGAGAGTAGAAAAGATAGATGCCCCCAGGAGCCTGGTGGGACTAGTAAAGAGTTGTGTCGAGCATCATGCATCATGTAAAAATATGTAAAGGTCTTGCATTCACCTCAAGATACCAAGTGAACACACATGTGTGTATAAAAAAATATAATGACATACTAAGAATCCAACAAGCATGAAGAACAAAGTGTAACATGTAAATAGTAGAAGATAACAAGAGTAGATATGACCAAGACGTGTAGATGTATGTGTGTGTGTGAAGGTGTGTGGTGATATGTAAGAAGTGAAGATGATAGGAGCATTTTTTTCCCATCGAAATTTGTGTGAGATGAGGTTCATTTAGGAATTCTCCCTCAATAGTCAAGTATGAACCATAGAACAAGAGTGTGTCATCGGGTAATGAAGGTGTTGTGTGTGATTGATAGTAGATGCTAGAAAAGATATATCATGAAGTGCAGAGCATGAAGTGTAGATGATGTGAGGTTCATTTAAGAATTGGACCCTCAATAATCAAGTATGAACCATGGAACTAGAGTGTGTCATTGGGTAATGATGGTATAAAGTGTGTGTACCAGAGATGTGAGAATACTTGAAAAGATTTATCGTGAAGCATAGAGTGTATAAAAAGGAGATAAGAGTAGATGATGTGAGGTTCATTTGAGAATTGGAACCTCAATAGTCAAGTATGAACTATGGAACTAGAGTGTGTCATGGGTAATGAATGCAAAGTATGTGTTTGAGATTGTAAGCTAGGAAAGATTTATCATGAAGCACGGAGCATGAAGTGTAGCAAAGGAGCTAAGAGTAGGCAATATAGACATCAAGTAGTGATGGAGAGGGGAGAAAGTGTGATGCCCCCTAAGTGTGTATATCAAGATTTGTTGGCAAATAGATGTGATCATTGTGAGCAATAATAACCAAAGTATGTATAGTGCATGAAAGGATGTATACCATATATAGAGAGTAGTATGTGCATCATGAGTAGAAGGATCCATAAGTAAGCATGAGTAGAAAAAGTGTATGGAGTAGCATAGGAGCGAAAAGGAATCCATAATCATAGATAGATGTAGCAAGGTGTGCTCATAGTGTGGAGAAAGTGTTGTACGAGAGTGATTGACTTAAAGTGCAAAGCAAGAGTAACATATAGGTTTGTATTTGAGTAGAATGGATAGATAAATTCCAATTAGAACGTGTGACTATGGGGGAAATTTTTGATATCCCCAAGTGCGAAAGTGATTTATATTTATGTGATGATGGGAGAGAGACCATGCCATGGTGGTGGATGTGGAAATGGGTCAGGAGTATCGGTATTGGTGTTAGGAGGATCATATTTTCCAAAGTAAGTTGTAGTATTGAGAACAAATGGAAAACTCATTTTTGATTGATCGGAGGATTTTTGGGTGTTAGAAAGTTTCCTAAACCTCCCTAAACCATGACCACACCATATATATTTATGAGACCTTTCCGACGGTATGTAGAACTCTAGGAACAAATTCTAGATGCTTAAGTTATCGTGGGTCAAAGATGTGGTTTGAAAATGGTTCAAAATGGTCAACATGTGAATCATGCGTTGACACTTGGCATATTGGAAAAATATGAAAAGGTTAAAAGTTCATGTTTGAGCACCTCTAGTCTTCGACACACAAAAATTTGGTGGGCACCACTATTTGCTAGTCGGGGACCCTCAGCTAGGTTTGGCACACTCTTTTGTAGGAGGGGTGCCTTTTCCGCCTATTTCATATTGCCATTATCATATTTTCGATATTATATGCCATATAATTTTCTAACTCTCCCAATGTGGGACTATATTTTTTTGGAGAGTTGGTTTGTGTTCGAGCGAGCTATATTACTAGCTCGGTGGGATGATCAACTCCCCACCAAGTTGATCACTCTTTACCAATATGTTTAGGCTTATCTCCACAATATTTGGGATTACTATGTCATATGGTTCAACCTTATCTATTATCCACCCAATTCCATATTTACTTCGGAGGACGTGTCGAGGCCCTAAACATTTGCATATATGGTGTTTACCTATTTAGACATACAACTATGTATATATCTCAACGAGCCCAAGACCTATTAACTCGAGCTTATTTATATTATGTGGCCAGACTTCATACTATTTGATGGGACATCAAATGACTCGGCCCTATATTGGGTAGTCCATACAATGCACAATGCATGGCCACACATTGGGAAAATCAAACAATACACGATGTAGCCAGTGGGCTTATAATAGCTTGGAGGATCCTTGGTTGGTGCAAAAAAATGGCGTAAGTGTGGCCAAAGCCATGTATATATAGGTTTGAATGACCTATATTTGAACACCAACCGCCCTCCCATACGATACATGTGGGATATCCCAACTTTAAATGCAAAGTAAAACCTGCCAAAATGGAAGGAGGGTGACTCGACCCCGTGACCTAGGGGATATAAGTGGGGCACCCAAACTAACCCATTAAAGCTTCTGATGAGTTATAAAATGAACTCACTACATTTTGTAAAAGGACAGTGTAGAGATTGTGTAAAGGTAGAAAAGAGCAAGTTGTAAAAACCTCAATTTTGAGGCACTTAGAGGCGTAATTAATACTTGGAGTAAAAAGAAAAGTTGCTCAAAATTTCAATACAAAGACATTGGTGGTATTCGTTTTCCATGAAGTGTTGTATATTTTCTGGTGTAAGTATTTTTGGGTCATATTTCACATGAAGAGCACTATGGAGAGTCTGAAGCCACGAGTAAACTTGCGGAGAGTTTATGATGGGAAATGAGAGTTTCAAACCTAATTTTAAGCTTCACTTTAGGCATAAAGGTATATTGTCATTATGGAAGGGTAATTATACTTCTTGGGAATATTAATAGATTGATTAACTTTTCGTGAATCTAAAGACATAGCCTTTGGGTGAACTCGTTATCAATTTTGTTTTTTGTGGATGATTTATTTCAGTTTTGATGAAGCTTTTGATAAGATAAAATCAGTAATTGATTTTTATTAATTTGATTAAGCAAACATCATAAAATGGGAAATTGGACTTAAGTGTGAATTTCAATATCCATAATCCACAACGGAATAAGTGTATGCACATTTCAACTTTATGATTAATAATCAGTTTGAAATGCATTTTTAAAAGGGAATTAATTTTTTTGGAGTGTTTTAATTCCATAAAATTGATGTTGAGTTCCTAGATCCTTATGAATGGTTAAAGTTTGAAAATTATAACTTTTGCATTTTGGATCAAGTTTGGTATCAGAGTTGGTTTAGCTCGATAATTGCTTCTTGATTGAATCTCGATTTAATAGTGTGATTACTTCAAGTTGGTGCAGTTAGTTCAGTGGTTGAACAAGTATAAGTGCACTATGGGAAGAATGTCAAAATAGGATAAGCTCGAGGAAATTGAAGCTTATAATCACCAAATCTAGGAAGAGAACTCTCTCCTAAGATCCATGTATTTCTCCTTAGAAGAGGAGAATACTCGACTAAAATTGGAATGTAAGCCAAGGATGAGATCTTGGCAAGATTGTAATGGTGAGCGAAAGGGAGAGACCCTTGACTACAAATGCAAAAAAATGACTGATGAATGCATTTGTAAGTATGTCACCATCAAATTCCTCATCCCATTCAATTCGATTTAGGTAATATTGCTTTTGGTGGTTTTGAAAGATACACTAAGGTATAGGATCTAAGTTGTTAGATAAAATGGGTTTTAACGGAATCGGCCTTGGTAAGAACAACCAAGGAATGACTAACCCAATATAGGTCAAGGATCATCCTCGTTATGCAGGTTTGGGTTATTCTAGTGTGGGAAAGGAAATTGGAGAGACATCCAAGAACGTTGAAGGAAGACGAGCTTCCGACAGCAAATTTTATACCCCACTAGCACAACAGAATGGGAATGGTAAGAAAGTTCAAAGAAGAGGTAACAAAATTCCACCTCCTATTTCTTATCATAATCATAAGTATGGGAAACAAGGTAAACCTTCGAGGATCACTCTTTATTTTAAAATAGTATGGGTTTGATATACAGAAGATGATGAATTCTTTTCCATGCACATTTTGTGGAGGTACTAATCATTCTGTGGCCTTTTGTTGGAAGAGGAAAACCTTTTTACAGAAGTATTTTCTAGATGAGCTGAAAAACCAATCTCGTAGCTTTTAGGTGAGAAATGGTAAGAAGAATTCCTCACCTCAAAAGCAGGAGAAAAAGAGGAATTATTGCACTCATTTTCGTATGAGTGGACACAAGGTTGATAATTGTTGGAAACTTCATCCAACAAACCATCTAGTATGGTAAGTAAGGCAAGTTGGAGTCAAGGTAAAGAAAGTTTTTGAACCATGGTTTTTAAATCAACCTTTAAGCTATCCATTGTGAAACCACTTATGAGTCCATTATGTTTTGATACGAGAATGTAGGCTCATGTCGAGTTAGATAGATTTACTTTTGTAATGCATTATTTGTTGAAAGCATGCAAAAATTTTTAAAGTATTTTGTGGGTTTCCAATGTATGTTGAAGGAAATATTCACATATTTTTATTGCTTTGAAATTGGAAAAATGGAGTCACCTGTAAAGAAGATCTAGGGGATAGGTTAAACATACTCATATTTTACTTCTTACGTGTTAAGGTTGATAAATACCATTTTCTATTTTTAGTAGCGAGTATGCAGATTCAATGGGCATGGGTAATAATGTCTATTTTGGAAATGCATTTTTAAGTTATTGTTGTTAAATGTCATTGTGCAAGTCTATGACACCTTTTTGATATTGTAAGTAATATACAAATATGTTGTGTCTATATAGGGTAATTACACATTCATGACTACCCTTATTTTTGGGTGTGTATTTGTAACTACCCTATGTGGTTATAATTGATGTGTACATTATTTACACTAACAAATTGGTGTGTAGGTATGCCTGGTGATCATTTAGTAGATGGCAGTTCACCATTTTGGGTAAGCACAGTTAAGTTTGATCTATCCTTTTACAGTTTAGTGTGTATGGATAGAATTGGTAGATTCATGTGATTTAGTCTTGACTATAGCTAATTTTGGCGTTGATGGTCTAAACATTCTAGATCGTGATATTTATAGTGTTACGGTTTCGGATGGATAATGTGCATTAGCCTAATTGTGGGTGGTTTAGTGGTTTGGTGCTTGATCTATGTTTATGGAATTGTAATTTTTGTAATCGGCCATATCATAGAGTATCAGTTGAACACTAGCTTTCTATTGTTGAATGGGTGTTTTTATCTGATCGATTATTTGTGATGGCATTATAGTGGGATTTGATAGTTCACAGTTGTGTGCAAAGTTGACAAGGTTGTAGAGTATCAGTTGGACACTAGCTTTCTATTGCGTAATGGGTGTTAAAATTTGATCGATCGTTTGTGAATAACTAATCAACTATTTACATTTGATTAACCTATGATGCTTTTTTAGGGTTCTGTATTTTTTGTGCAATTATAGGAAGAGATAGCATGTTTTTTAGTGGGTTAATAAACATTTTTTGTGGATAAAAATCATTCCCAGTTGGGAGGAGTGATCCAAAGGATTTTTGGGGTCTTAGAAATTTTCCTAAACTCCCAAAACCATGACCATGTCGTAGAGCATTTTGAGACATTTTGATAGTATGCATAGCTCCGGGAATGAAGTATGGATGTAGAAGGTATTACAGGTCAAAGATATGGTTTGAAAATGATTCAAAATGGTCAATGGTGAATCACGCATTGACACTTGGCATATTGGCAAAAGGTGAAAACGTTAAAAGTTCGTGTTTGAGCACCTCTCGGTCTTCGACCCATGAAAAATTTGGAGGGCCCCTATTTTTGGTCAGGGACCCTCAACAAGGTTCGACACACTCTTTTATAGAAGGGGTGCCTTTTCCGCCTATTTCATATTTCCATTATCGTATTTTCGATATTATATGCCATTATTGTCTCTGAAAAAATTGCTCTGCGTTTTCATAGCCAAATTCAATTTTTTGAGCTCATGTCCTTTGTTGGTGTTTAATCCAAGTTAGAGATTCAAGAATTTAGCAAAAGTCGTGCCCTAGTGCTATTTAAATCTCTGTTTTGCTCGTTTTGAGAAATTCTCCATCTCTCGGTCTATGCATGAAATATCCTCTTTATAATCTCCTTTGTGATCAAAATTGTTCACCTATTCTATGGCTGGGTTGTCAAATCATTGTTTTGCCTCCATGCTTCGATTCGAAGGAAATTCAAAAATTGGACTCAAAATGATGAAGTTCTCTTCCTCTATGTATTTTTTTCCTGGATCGGGATGACGGGTGTCTTTTCCCTGTCAAATTTTGGCCCAATGAATGCAAGTACGTGGTCAGATCCTATTGGATGGGGAGGAACATGTTTTTGGTGAACTTAACACTTTTGGCAAAAATGGTAAATTTTCCTCGTGGATCCGAAAAGTCAAAATTGTCGATTGTGGAAAAATTATAAGTTTTTGTCCCAGGCTGCACAAGTTCAATTGGGACACTTGGGACCCAAAAGCTCGAAATTGTCAATTGTGGAAAAAGTGGAAGTTTTTCCCAAGCTGCACAAGTTCAATTGGGACACTTGGGACCCGAAAAGTCGAATCGGTGAAAAATTCAAAAGCGTAAAGAGGGCCAATGGAGAACTTCAATTTTTTAGCCTTTTTGCTAAAAAAGGTTAAAAAGGATAAAGGTTCACTGCTTCCCCAAATCCTGCAACCAATCAGAGGATGCCATGTCGAAATCCAAATCGGATAAAGCGGGCGATGGATGAAATTGAGTTTTGAGACTTTTTCTTTCAAAAAGGTTAAAATGTTTAGAAAAGAGCCACGACCCTGTCTCCAACCAGAATGTGCCATGTGTCCTAGTCAAATCGAAGAAGTGGGTCGGTGGAGAAGTTTGTGTTTTTGAGCCTCTTTGTAAAAAAGGGTGAAAATTTAAAAAATGACCCGTAGCCCGATCAGGCTATAAAGGTAAAAGTCAAAGTTGAAGCCCGTAGGGAAAAAGTCAAAGGTGAAGCCTACCACATGTCCTAGTCAAATTAGAGTAGTGGGCCAATGGAGGAAATTGATTTTTTGAGCCTTTTTCCAAAAAAGGTTAAAATGTTGAGAAAAGGGCCACGACCCCATTTCCAATCAAAAGGTGCCACGTGTCTAAGTTGAAAAGTCAAAGTGGGGTGCGGGCCAATTTTTCCAAATTGCCAAATCTCTAAAAATCTCACAAAATGTAAAGGGCTTTCCCGTAATCGCTCCAATCCCTTGCCACGTGGACGGCCCGATTTCAAAGCTATAGGAGCAAATCAAATGGTCTATATTTAAACTAGAAAATCAAATGTAACGGTTGCTTTGCAAGATTTGGTTTTTAACCCGCCATGAGCGTTTTCTTCACAACAAAGGAATTTGAAAAGGCATCGAGGATTTGTAAAGATTGTAACCATTTTGGCAAAGGATATAATGGCTTCTCGACGTCATTCCAAGGGTTGGCGATTGATTTTCAAAAAGACCAGAGTGCTTTGTACCTAGAAAAGACAGAAAACACCATTCTTCTTCTATTTTCTCTTCTTCCTTGAATTTCTTCCATTCTCAAGCTATGTACAAACTCTGCTCAAGCTTCAATAAGAAAAGAAGGATTTTTGCCTCCTTGATTAAGGAATTAATTGGTACTTTGTGACTAATGAGTTTCATTCGGTCTTGTAGTTTCTCCTACGAATTTATTTTTCTTCTGATTATAAATGCATGTAAATGAAATTTCTAATTAATGTGTGTGAGCATCTAATATTCTACTCACAAAATTAGTTTCTCCTATCTCCATTCTCACTCCCTTTCCCCTTCTTAGACAAAGTTCTTCTCTAGTGAGAAATTGCTAGCTTTGCCACAGGGTCAGTGGAGTGCCCCTGTTGGATCTCTGGTCGAAAGGCCACCATTAAAATCCACTTTTTCACACATGCACATATGGAAGTTGCACTGTTCAAGTAGAGGGACTTAGATTCCCATAGCGTTGGCTTAAAACCCACAAATTTGTCCACAAGACAAATTTTCTCACCAACAATTTTTGGCGCCCACCGTGGGGCAGATTTTGTAGCATCTACACCTAAAAAAACCTCAAGGTCATAAAATACAAAAATATTCTAGAAGAAAAGTTTCTGGAGATTGAATAATCACACAAACTTCATGGATGTAAATCATGGCTATTCTGGGAAACCCTCTTTTGAGAGACCTGATTTACTATTTCACATCCAAGAAGACATTGCTTCTGATCTAAGAGAAGCTATTTGGCATAATAGACAAAGTGTCAATCAATACTTCATTTCTATAAGGATTCTGGACCTGGAAGAGGAATGTGTTGTCGAATTGGAAAGGTAGAGACAAATTCCAACACCCTAGAGAAGAGCATAAACTTTCAAGTTGGCTGATAGAAGTGTTAGCATATGGATTTGCACACATGCAAATGACATGCAACAAAGTGTGGAATGAAGTCCCTCCTCAATGAAGGTGAGGTTGCCTTTATTGAAAACCAAAATTGTATTTACATCTGTACATTCAAAATTGTATGTGGGGGGTGTTTTGGAACATCAATGGAAGAAAAGTGAATGAAGGAAATGGAATAGAAAGAAGGAAAGGAGTGGAATGGAATGAACTGAAAGAACATGCAAGAGTTAGGTAAAAACAGAGCCTAATATTGCATGAAGAGGAAAGTTGAATAACCAACACAAATAAAACGGAGTTTGAGTTAGCCAAACAAGAACATGTAAAAGGGAACACACATGAGCAAGTAGATAGTCAGAGCTTGATCACTGTGAACTAGAACAACTGATTACTAATGTTGACAATAAGATCAAAGATAATATTTGCATGCAAGATTCAAACACCTAACATCTAATGAACATAAGAACACCAAATGTTACAAGAGACAATGAATGAGACATAAAGTTCTTATTCATTAACTCCAAATTTTTTCACAAAGAACACAAAGTTTCTTCTTGAAACAAAGCTTGCACAAAAGTATTTTCTTCTCCTCTCTCAAAGTCCCTCTTACAAATGAGCCCCTCGACTTCCTTTTATAACCCAAAAGTTAGTTACAAATTAGTTAGGGTTTTACATGATCATTAAATAAGGCACTTAAGTGACCTTTGACTTTTTCTACCAACTTTATTAAAGACAACCCAAAAATAGAAATTACTTAGAATATCCAATGTTTCCCAAATAAAACACATTTTAAAATATACAATAATAACTAAAGTGCCTTATCCATTGAAATGGGGTCCGCCTATCTCAAACGTATGAGAAATGTACTCTCCTCACTTCGCTAGACATCAGAAAATCAACAACCCGCACCATCGGTGAAATTAGGATCCATTTGCTTTTGCAGGTTGAAAGGATCTAAACCTTCCCAAAGTTTCAAACATATTTTCTTCTTCTGGAGGTTCACTTGGCTAAAGAATAGCCTCACAAAATACCTGCAATTCAAGAATTCTACTTGGCATATCATTTAAATTAACAATTTTAGACTGAGCATTCTCAAACAAGTTCTTCAATTTGATACACCGCTCCATGGAAACCGATGAGAAATTGTTGGCGGGAGTGTACATGTCTTTGAACAATCGTGAAAATTGTTCTTCCACCTACTCCGATGAACACCTTTGATTATGCTCATTTACTAGGTTACAAGGAATCTCAGCCATGAATTCCTGGATCAAGGAAAGTGAAGTGAAAGCTTCATTGCACATGTTGTCATAATGGATCATAGAATCCATGAGAAGCATCTTTCTTGATTTGAGATGTAGACACCAAAGAAAACGTGTCCCTCGATGTTCAAATTCGAGAATCCCTTCAATAGCCAACACTGAAGATTCCATACTTGTCATCTCCTGCAGACTGGGCAATATCTCATCCAAATTTGATATAGTAGAAACAAAAGTTTCTTTGAAAGAAAGAATTGGATCCAGATATACACTGATATCTTCATGAAGCTTAACTGTAGTCTTGATCACTCCCTGGCCCAAAACGAGAATCTCCAAAAGCCAAGTTTTAGTGACATGGCCCAACGTGTTTATTTCCTTTGACAAATTAAGAGTCTCTTCATCTGGGGCAGCCACCGCATCAGGTACTGGAAAGGTGGATGATATGGGATTTATCAAATGTTGAACATACTCCACCAATTGATTCTTTTCGGCCTTGAGCCGAGAATTTTGGGACTTTTATTTCTCCAGTCTTTTTAGCACGATATCAATTGAATCTCGAGCCATCACCATGTCACTTTCTAACGTAGATCTCCCAAGTCCTAGTCTGGAAACTTCATAGTCGGCCGGTGGCCATAGCATTGCGCTCTTTATCCACTTGTGGAATGGTAAAAGGTGCAAACTTGTTTCTATCATTATCCACCATTATTTGAGAAAGTACCTTAGGCTTTTAGGAATGGCATCATTCGAAAGTTTGAAAAGGGCATCAAAATCAATGTCGATTGGCTTGACAACTCTCTTCCTTTTCTTCACTTCGGAATCAACCCAAGAAGGAGTTTCATTCACTATTTCAGCATATAGAATCCTAGAGCTCGAATCAATATTCTCATTATTCCTGACATCATGAGATCCTTTTTGAATCCTATCAACGACCTCGATTTGAGGAGATATAACCTCAATGTCCATTTCTGATCATTCGGGAGATTTTGGGAAATCCTTCATGAACTACATGCTCGAAGTATTTGATATTTGAATTACTTGCACTTGAGTGGGTGTTTGTTGAAGCATGGCTGAGGATCATTTGCTACCGATTTCGAGTGCTATTAACGATGTGAGTGGAAGAATCTCTACTCGAGGTAGAAAATCCAAACACACGCTCCTTTCCTTCTTCAGGTTTGGATCTTTGGATCTCTCTCCTCGTGACACGTTGCTTGGCGAAGTGGATTTTGGCAACCATTCTTTTCTTGCATGTTGTGTATGATTGGATGTTAACGAAGTTGATCGAGAAGAAACCTTGGTCGAATGGAGACCCCCCCGTATAGGCAATTTTTTTGATCCTGAAACGTGATCTGGAATTGATTGAAATTTGGCAAGTTCCCTGTCATACCAAGATATGCTTCTTTCGATAATTGGTTGGTTCTTGCCATCGAGAGAAAATTCATCTCTTTTGGTTTAGTCGATCGAGGCAAAAAGTGTGAAGGCAATGGCATCATACGAGGGATCAATGACATCCTCATCATCGATTATGAATGAATCGGGAGGACTCCAGGATGTGAAGGCCTTGATCTCGAGCAAGTGTTAGACTTAGAGTACTCCCGTCTCCTTACCTCATGTTCATCCAAGCAAGCAGCCCAGAAATCCTCCATGGTAGGATTATGTTGATACTTCACTCCCATAATCATTTGCATATAACCATTGATATCGAACTGGGCTCTCTTCACATATGGATGGATGGTTATGAGAGAAAACTCCTTTTCCATTAGTTGTGCACTGAATAAATTTGGGCATTGGTATTCCCCGATTTGGATCGGGAAATGAATTCCTGGACGGTGCTTGTCACTAAGTAGGCAGTGAACTTGGAACAATTGTCGTGCCAGCTCCATTAACGCCCACTTATCACTGACGTACTTGGGAAGTTTCCATGGGGTCCCAGCAAAGCCACTCACGCGAATGTAGGAAAAAGATGAAAATTGTATAAACCAGGTTCCCCATTGGGAAATGACACTCATGGCTTCTTTGGAAAACCTTTCCTCAGTATTTTGATTCAAGTTCGGATCACACGGAAGGTGAATGCATCGTTGACTCTTCTAAAATGGTGAGAACTATTTTTGAAGCTGAGCTGAGGGTAATAGTGAAAAATGTTGTTTGATGACCCCAGGATCCTCTCGTTTCAAGTCCCGAAAATAGCTTTCTTCGTGCTACTGCATAGGTCAGATATGAGGTCATGTAGAAGCATCCAGTCATTTTGACTTCTATCAATTGCTTGTGAATGGTGTTACTGATGATGGTGGCCCAGTCCACAAACTCCTTCTTGGCTAGGATGATACAGATAAACTGGTACATCCATGGGTGGAAGACCCTTGCAGAAGGTAAACCAAAAACTCGACTTAGGAGAGTGATCATGTCTCCAATCTCTTCCACGAACTCAACGCGGTACAGTTCTTTGGGGAGCCTGTCAATCGAGGTCTCTTTACCAAACCAATGTATTGTTAACCATTTTGCTCCATCTAGGGGTTCTTCATCCCGAGAACTCTTCATGCTTGATTGGCGAGTGATATCTCGCATTCTTAGAAAGTCGGGTATCCCGAGAAAATCCTCAATGTGTTTAGGTGTGATTAAGAGGAAAGGCTCATGGTTATCTTTATAAATTCCTCGTCTCTCAAGGTCGTAATGCTTTGCACAAGCAATCACCATTTCTGACACTGCACAGAGACAGGGAATGCTGCTGCTTGGGGTAGGCCACTGTGGTAAAGCCTATAAGAGAAAATGGTTTTGCCTTCAGTTTTCACTCACTCGCAAAATTGTTGCATGTTGATGTGACCCAGATTTGTATCGGTGATGTTGTCATATGCCGACTTAATGGAGCTGGGAGGAATAATTCCTTGGAATTCATATTTCAGGGTAGATTTATTAGATTTTTCCACTGGCTTCCTCGATCTCCCTGTAGATTTGGATCTTTCGACCATTATGAATTTAATGAATTAACAGAAAAGTGACTCAGGCACGCCAAACGATGCAAACGGGGCCGGGTCTCAGTCTCCGACACCCCGTTGATGCAGAAAAAATACTTTTCACTTTAAATTTTATTATTATTATTATTATTATTATTTTAAAACAATAATAATAATAAATAATAAAAACCGAGTAATTTCTGGATTACAATAAATTCACCCGGATTTGATATGTCAATACAAACAAATCGAGACTAAGCTCGAATTCTAATTCTGACAATAACAATTAAAATATCCCGATCTTAATATTTGCGTGAATGGAGTTTCCTTTCTTCGGCGTGGGAGCTTGTTTCAGCTGGCACATTTTCTTTCTCCTGGCTTTAAGCAAATAAAACAAATTTATTCTCTTGTTGTCTATTGCTGTCCTCCCTCCATAGCTGCGTGTAAACAAGAAAAAATGCAAATTTCCTTTTAGCTGGGCGCCTTTTCTGATCAATGCGTGGAGTTGAATCTCTCTTTGTTCTTTTTTATTAAAAAAAATTGCTCTTCAAGCCAATGCGCAGAAAGGAGATTTTGGATTGTTCTTTCAAAGTATGAGGAAAAATTTAACTTGTCTTTTGTTGTCCTCCTTGGCTGGGCACGGTCTGCTCCTTTCTTAACTCCTTCAGCGTGGAAATCTGCCCCTCTTTGTTTTAAAAACTATTATATTCCTTATTTGCTGAGTTTATTAACTTCTTTATTGAAAGAAAAGAATTTTCTTGTTTTATTTGAAACCTCCAGGCAGTGCGTGGAAACAAGAAATTTGTCCTCTTCACTAAAACAAAACAAATACAAATTTCTTCTTAGTTGTTCCCTTCCTTTATTCTGCGCAGTCCTTCCTTTGCTTGGGTTTTGAAAAAGATTCAAAAATGTTAAATATTTCTTCTTCTCTTCCCACGCGTATGGAAAACCTGCTGCTTTCTCTTATTTAAAAATTGTTTTCCACTTTCCCCATGCGTGAAAGTAAAAGAAATTGTCTTCTTTCTATAAAATAAAACAAATGCAAATTTCCTTTTGTGCCCTGGGTGTGGCTTTCCTTGGCATGGAAAGAAATCTTTCTTTGTTATTAAAACCTGCTCTCCAGGCTAATGCGTGAAGTTTTGATTTATTCTTTGCTCTCCTTCTGTATAAAAATAATGACTTCTTGCAAATGCGTGGTGGGTTGTTTGGGGAAGCCTTGTCTTTCTTGCGTGGAATTCGGGTGCGTGGGAAGAAATTTTGTCTTCTTTATTTTAAAACAAAACAAATGCTTTTTTTTAATATTAAAAACTGTTCTTTATTCTCCACGCGTGGAAATGAATTCTGGTTTGCTGGAGATCTGTCCTCCTTCCCCCTTGGCATGGGCTTTTGCTTTGATCTACTCCTCCTTTCTTTGTTGTTATTTTCTTCTTCTTATGCAATGCGTGGAGCTGTTGGAAACAAAACCAAAAACTTTCTTGTATTTCTTCTTCACAATGGCGTTAGTTTCTCTTGCATAATGCTGACAAAATATTATGTCTTCTTGAAGAAAGAAGCAATTGAAAGCTTCGCACGACTTTTTCAACGGGTTTGATGGAGGAAGTTACGGGAATTAATCTAACTTCCTCTCTTCCCGGGTAGTGGCTTAAGTGCGGGGAAATGGGAAAAGCAACGGCAATTGCCAACGGGAATGGAAAAATGGGTTGGCAATCCCCGTCCAATTTCCCCATGTGGGAAATTGGGGAATTTTATGCCCGTTTTCCAATCCATGATTTGGCAATTGGTAGAGGAAAACCCACGTGCGGGAAATTTGAAGGAAATTGCCAGGAAAGTGGAAACCAGGGTTGGAAACGAAAGCTTACTTCCCCGGCACTAAAACTTGTCGAATGAACTTTAATTTATATTTATTTAATTAAATACTCCTTAAGTGATTTTTTAAAAATTAATTTAATCAAACAAGGAGCAATTAATTAATTAAATATTAATTAATTATTTTAATGTATTTTAACGCGTTTTAAATCTGGCGGGAAGAGTTCTCACCAAAATCATGAAACGAAGACCAAAACGATCACAAAAATAAGAAAATCACGATGAGTCAATGAACCACGCAAAGTAAAACTTTTCAAAATTTTCTAATTTTTCATTTTTTAATTATTTTTTAACAATTTTGCGAAGTCAAAATTGCCGATAACAAGAAGGTACACCCAACTGAGGCTTGGAGGAAAAATTGATCCCACATTTGAAGAGCTTGAAGAGAGGCAGTTTCTGAAGAGGAG
This sequence comes from Taxus wallichiana var. yunnanensis, assembly GCA_018340775.1. Classification (NCBI taxonomy): domain Eukaryota; kingdom Viridiplantae; phylum Streptophyta; class Pinopsida; order Cupressales; family Taxaceae; genus Taxus; species Taxus wallichiana. Next base: position 762,282,567 of record CM031244.1, read on the forward strand.
ATAAGGGCTCAACTTGAAGAAATAGAAAGACTCCAAATTGAAGTAGAAGAAAGAGCAGTTTGACGAAGTAGCCTTAGAAGACTAGAGGATAGAAATAGGAATAGAATGGGTGATCATGAGCATGAGGAGAAAGGCCTAATGTACCATGGGGAAGAAATACTGGTCCACTTTCTCTTCCACAACCACTTCATGACCTCCCAAGAGGCTCAAGAAAGAACTTCCCAAAATTCAAAGGGGATAGTTTTAACTCCGGGAAGAACATGTAATAGCATTCATCACTGCTTGGAGTGTTGTTAGTTAAAGATGAAGATGTTTCAGTTAGGCTCTTTGTGGAGTAACTCCAAGAAAATGCCGTTGAATGGTTCTACATGTTTCCCCCTAAGATCTGTCACATGTTGGGAAGATATAAGAAGTGCATTTGAACATAGGTTCAAGAGCATAGAAGATGAGGCAGATCTCTTGGTCCAATTGGTTTAGATGAAGAAAGAGACCTCTAAATCAATGAGATATTTTGTAGTAAGGTATAATAGGTTGACAAGAAGGATCCCAGAAGATGTGGTACCCCTGAAAACAACTTGAAAAGGTTCTTCATCAGTGCTTTGCCACCAGAAGTTGGTTTCTTCCTCAGAAGAGCCCAACCAAGAACATTGAGGGAGGTTCAAGACTTTGTAGTTGAGACTGATGATGATCTAATTCTTTTTGGCAAAGTGAAAGGACCAAATGGAAAGAAAAAGGTCGAGTTCAAATCCAGTCACCACTAATCCAATGTTCCAAAAAATGGCAAATGACCTAGTTGCTTTGAAGAAGTAGCTGTCACAAATCACAATGAGGAATGCTCAAGGAGACCAAATCCTCTTGATAGACCAAGAATTACTCCACCTCCTTGTAGGCTTGCTCTTGAAGCACCACCAGTCAATGCCATTTGTGACACTAGGGAAGTAGAAGAAGGAACAAACATTGAGGAAACTGAAGAAGAAAGCATGGATGACTATGAAAACTATCTTGAAATTGAAGAGGTCGGCATGCACAATGGCCTGATTGAATACGTTGATGATGAGGAGGAAGGTGATGAAGAAGCTCTAAGTTTTTCATGTGCTATTTTCACTCGTGCACAATCCAAGAATGGTGTTTCAGCCTCAGCAGTTGCAACTGAGAGTAGGAAGAACAAAGAAGATAGCTCTTCAAAGCCTCCACTAAACAAGATCATCAGTAGGGGATCACCATTACCACCTTCCATGGAATCAGCTAGAGAGAAATCAGATTCACTAGTTGTCAAGGATCACACTATTGTGCCAAGTAAGTTATCTGATTCTTCTCCCAACTCAAAAGTTGTTAAGAGCAATTCTCTTCTAAATATTGGTTCTGTAAGAACATCTAAATTTCAATCAAGGGCTACACCCTCACCTCCTTCCAAGCCAATTGCTACATTTGAAAAGGAGAACCCAACACCAAAAGTAACAAAACCTCTACCATTTAAGTCCTCATCCATTGCTGGAACCTCTTCCTCATCTACCATAACTCCATTTGAATTTGTGGAGCATGCAAACAAAACCAAAGTTCAGCTCTCTGAGATTGAATACCTACAAACACATCCTTCCCAATTTGACAAATTCATCAAGGCAGTCCGGGGTGGTAAATCTACATCCCAAATCTCTAATTCTAAAGGCTTACTTCCCACACCATCCATACCACCTTCTCAAAACATGCTAGCCCTCAGTGCCTCCACCACCAACAGAGTTGAGCCTTTTTACCTGTCACTTCTCATCAAAGGTTTCAGTTGAACAATTACATTATAGATTATGGAGCCTCAAATAATGTGATGCCAACAAAAGTTACAAATTATCTTGGCCTCACTTTGACTGAGTAAATGGCACATGCTATTCAATGGAATCCAAACAAGTTCCATTGGTAGGAAGAATCAAGGATGCTCAAGTTGCACTAGTTGATTACCCTGACAAGAAGATACTCTTGACCATTTTGGTGGTAGATATCCCAGCATCTTTGGTATGCTTTTGAGTAGAAGTTTTTGCAGAGATCTAGGTGGAGAAATAAAAATGGATTGGTCATCTACAACTATCCCAGTGAAAGGAGAAATGAAGAAGTTGTTGTCAGTCAAGAAAATGAAATTCACAGTAAGGAAATCTGATGATCCAAGAGCTAACATCCTCTTTCAAGATTGTGGGCTAGGAAACTACTTCCTTACATCACAAAAGGAAGAGAACTTTCCACTCCTCATGGAGGAAGAAGAAGATCAGATTTGGACAATGGAGTTTGATGGCGTAGTCATTCAGAAAGTAAGTTCAGGAGCTGGTGTAGTATTATACTCTCCCTCCAATGAGATATATCCTTTTTCTTACAAGTTACAATTTGATAATACAAACAATACCATGAGTATGAAGCATTTCTCTTAGGCATGAATGCAGCAAAGGACATGGGAATCAAGAAGCTGAGATGCAAAGGTGATGCTGAGATTGTGGTGAAGCAGGTCCGCCAACAATATCAGGTGAAAAATCCAAGGCTCAGCACTATAGAAACAGAGTGTGGGACTGCATTGAATCCTTTGATGCATTCTCCATTGAAGCTATCCCTAGGGAGCATAATGAAAAGGTTGATTCTCTAGTAGTGTCAGCTTCCTTAGTGACACCTCATCCTTCTTGGCAAGGATAAAGTGACCATTGAGATGGTGTTCAAACCCATCATACGCATAAATGAAAATCAGCGGCAGGTTTTCAATGATGACAATCATATCCTAAGCTTCTTAAAACAAAGGGATAACTTCAATAATCTATTCTTTGAAGGAAGTGAAAACCCACCACGTGAATCAGTCCCAAAGAAGAGAAGGAAGGAATAGAGGGAATTGATGAAGAGGGAGTAATCAAGTTTAAAGGAAATAAAATCCCCAAAGTCCTAGTTTCTTTGGAATATCTCTTTGATAAGCATGACAGTTCATCCAAGAGAAAGAAAATTACTCTTCTCGGTGTCCATCCGATTTTGATCAAGAAAACATGGCACTTCGAGAGAATCCAAGGATGGTTAACATTGGTAAATGTTGCTCACCGTAAGAGAAGAGAAAGTTTGTTGCTCTGCTAAAAAGTACTCGAGACATCATGGCCTAATCCTATGATGAACTCAAATCTTTTCAGCCAAAGGAAATGCATCACTTCAATCCTTCAAGCAAGGAGCTAAGCCCTTCGTGGCATTAAAAAAGGATCTACAATCCAAAGATTGTTGATGTTATCAAAGAAGAGGTGATAAAAATGCTCAATGCTAGAATCATCTTCCTCATCTACCATTCAACTTGGGTGGCTAACATTGTGCCAGTAAGGAAGAAGAATGGGGAAATAAGGATTTGTGTAGACTTTCGAAATTTGAATCAGGCATCTCTCAAGGACAACTATCCTCTTCCAATCATGGATCACATTTTGCAAGTAGTCACTGGATTTGAGATGCTTGATTTTCTTGATGGATTCTTAGGGTACAATCAAATCAAGGTGGAAGAAGAGGATTCCAACAAAACAACCTTCATAACACCTTGGGGCACTTTTTCTTACAGTAGAGAATTCCTTTTGGCTTGATCAATGTTGGAGCCACTTTTCAGGAGTAATGGACTTGGCCTTCAAAGATTTAAAACATTGCATTGTCATTTACCTTGATGACCTCATGTTTTTTTCAAAGAGGAGGAGATCATATCATCACGGTTGGAGAAAGTCCTTGCAAGGTGTAGGAAACTTGGTATTTCTCTAAATCCAAAGAAGTGCATCTTTGGAGTCACGTGAAGGTAAGTTGTTGGGACACATTGTGAAAAACATGGATCACACATTGATCCCGAGAGTGTCGAGCTATCCAAGCACTAGCCTTACCAACTATAAAGAAGGAAAAACAACATTTGAGGAGATCAAGAAAGCCATTGCCAAAGCTCCAACTCTTGTATCTCCATATTTCAACAAGGAGTTCATCATGTATTGCTATGCATCAGAACATACACTCTCTACTGTCCTTGTTCAGAAAAATGATGAAGGTTTGGAAGCACCCATTGCTTTCATGAGCTGTCCTTTAAAAAATCATGAGCTAAAGTACAATCAATTAGAGAAACATGCCTATGCAGTGGTCAAAGCTGTTAAAAGTTTCAGATTCTACATTCTCAATTCCCATACAATGGTGATGGTCCTGGAAGTGCAATCAAGTCCATTTTGACTCAACAAGATCCTGGGGCTAAGAGAGGAAGTTGGATTGCAAAGACCCAAGAGTATGACTTGGAGATTAGACCCTCTAATCTGGTAAGAGGAAATGGTTTGTGCAAGCTGATTGCTAAAGATGAAGCTCTCAAAGCTCAATAGGGAGAAAAAGATGGTGTTTGCTCAACCTTCAGAAGACAGTCCACATGTGCTCTTTTTCACCACTACTGATGAGTGGTATGTTGACATTTCTTACTACCTCACTTATGGATAATTCCCTCCTCATCTTGATTACAAACAAAGAAGGACACTCAAGCTAAAGGTAGCCAAGTTTGTGATCTGGAATCATGCACTTTACAAGAGAGGCCTAGATGGTTGTTTCCTCAGGTGTGTAGATAAGGAGCAACAAGAAAAGTTGCTCGAGCATATCATGATCAAGCTTGTGGTGGAAATTTCTCAACAATGGTCACCGCACATAAGATCCTCAGAGGGAGATATTATTGTCCCTCCATCTTTAGAAACTCAAGATTGGGTTTCCAAATGCAAATCATGTCAACAATTTGTTGGAAAGCCACAACTAGTTGCGCTTACCACTCAAGCCTGTGGTGATTGAAGAACCATTTCAGCAATGAGGACTAGATTTTATTGGTGTTATGAATCCTCATTCTAGTGCGGGACATAATTATGTACTCACCATGAATCGATTACTTCACTAAATGGGTGGAAGTCATCCCGACCAAGCAAGCTAGCTCAAAAAGCGATAAGACTTCATCAAGGAGAATATCATTGTTCCTTTTGGAATACCACAAAAAAATTGTTGTAGACAATGCCACATATTTCTCTTCTAAGGAGCTCACGGGGTTTTGTTATGGCTTTGGAATCTCCTATCTCGTTCTTCTCGATTATTACCCATTGGGAAATGGGCAAGCCGAGTCAAGCAACAAGAACATTGTGACCATTGTTCGCAAGCTGGTAGATGAGAATAAAAGGAACTAGCACAAGAATTTATATGATGCATTGTGGGCTGATAGGATCACTCCTAAGAAGGCAATAGGTATGTCACCTTTCCAAATGTTGTATGGAGTTGAGGTAGAGATTCCCCTCACAATTGAGATGCCAACCCTCAAGTTGCTGCAAGAAATAGAAGATGGTCAATACAAAGACTCCATTAATAAGAGGATCCTCTTCCTAGAAAAGATGGAAGAAATCAGATGCCAAGTGGTGGATAGAATTAAAGAACACTAATTGAAAGTGAAGAATATCTTTGACAAGAAGGCAAAGGCAAGAGAATTCAAGGTTGGAGATTTTGTTTTGCTATGGGACAAGAGAAGAGAACCAAAGGGTAGCCATGGAAAGTTTGATTCATTATGGCTCAGCCCATTCCAAATTCATGGAACTTGTGGTGAGAATGTTTTTCTCCTCTCATACTTGGATGGAACACCATTGGAATTGCCTCAAAGTGGGCAATACTTGAAACAATATCATCAATGAAAGTGGGTTGTCCCCCGTCTTGTACCATAGGTGATTTTCATAGGTGTGTTTTTCCTTTTCTGTTGTGTGGTTCTCGGTTTAGTTTTGTTTGGTTTGTTGTGTGTTTTCTCCTTCTTCCATTCTTTCTCAAAATTATACATGACTCTGCAAGGCCCAATGGATAAGGCACTAGTCAACGTAATATGTTTTGAAACTTGAGATTTTGGATCCTCATGTCGTGCCCTAGCCATGCCCAGTTCATGCCATGTCCCCAAGCTAGAGCAGCTGTAGCCAAATTCAAATTTTTTGAGCTCATGTCCTTTTTGGTGTTTAAGCCAAGTTAGAGATTCAAGAATTTAGCAAAAGTCATGCCCTAGTGTTGTTTAAATCTTTGTTTTTCTCATTTGAGAAATTCTCCATCTCCCGATCTATGCATGAAATATCCTCTTTACAATCTCCTTTGTGATTGAAATTGTTTGCCTATTCTATGGCCTGGGTCATCAAATCATTGTTTTGCCTCCATGCCTCGATTCGCATGAAGGAAATTCAAAAATTGGACTCAAAATGACAAAGTTCTCTTCCTTTGTGTATTTTTTCCATAGTCGGGATGATGAGGTGTGTCTTTTCCTGTCAAATTTTGGCCCCAATGAATGTAGGTACGTGGTCAGATCCTATTGGATGGGGAGGAACAGGTTTTTGGTGAACTTAACACTTTTGGTCACTTTTGGCAAAAATGGTAAATTTGCCTCGCGGACCTGAAAAGCTGAAATTTTCGATTGCGGAAAAGCGTGTTTTTGTCCAGTGCTACACAAGTTCAATTGGGACACTTGGGACCCAAAATCCAAAATTTCGATTGCGGAAAAAGTGGAAGTTTTTGTCCCAGGCTGCACAAGTTCAATTGGGACACTTGGGACCCGAAAAGCCGAATCGGCTAAAAAAATTCAAGAGTAGGCCAATGGAGAACTTCAAAGTTTTTAGCCTTTTTGCTAAAAAAGGTTAAAAAGGATAAAGGTTCACCACTTCCCTGAATCCCACAACCAATCAGAGGATGCCACGTGTTGAAAGCCAAATCGGAGCAGTGGGCCAGCGGATGAAATTGAGTTTTTGAGCCTTTTTTTCAAAAAGGTTAAAATGTTTAGAAAAGAGCCATGACCCCATCTCCAACTAGAATGTGCCACGTGTCCTAGTCAAATCAGAGAAGCAGTCGGTGGAGAATTTTGTGTTTTTGAGCCTCTTTGTAAAAAGGGTGAAAAGTTAAAAAATGACCCATAACCCCAATTAGGCTATAAAGGTAAAAGTCAAAGTTGAAGCCCGCAGGAAAAAGTCAAAGGTGAAGCTTGCCACGTGTCCTAGTCAAATCAAAGCAAAGTGGACCGGTGGAGGAAATTGAGTTTTTGAGCCTTTTTCCAAAAAGGTTAAAATTTTGAGAAAAGGGTCATGACCCCATTTCTAATCAAGAAGGTGCCATGTGTCTAAGTTGAAAATTCAAAGGGGGTGCGGGCCAATTTTTTCCAAATTGCCAAATCTCTAAAAATCACAAAATGCAAAGGGCTTTCCCCGTAACCACTCCAATCCCTTCCTGCCACGTGGACGACCCGATTTCAAAGCTATAGGAGCAAATCAAATGGTCTATATTTAAACTGGAAAATCAAATGTAACGGTTACTTTGCAAGATCTAGTTTTTAACCCGCCATGAGCGTTTTCTTCACAACAAAGGAATTTGAAAAGGCATCGAGGATTTGTAAAGATTGTAACCATTTTAGCAAAGGATATAATGGCTTCTCGACGTCATTCCAAGGGTGTGATTGATTTTTAAAAAGACCAGAGTGCTCTGTACCTGGAAAAGATAGAAAACGCCATTCTTCTTCTATTTTCTCTTCTTTCTTGAATTTCTTCCATTCTCAAGCTATGTACAAACTCTGCTCGAGCTTCAATAAGAAAAGAAGGAATTTTTTCCTCCTTGATTGAGGAATTAATTGGTACTTTGCAACCAATGAGTTTCATTCGGTCTTGTAGCTTCTCTTGTGGATTTGTTTTTCTTCTAATTATAAATGCATGTAAATGAAATTTCTAATTAATGTGTGTGGGCATCTGATATTCTACTCACAACATTAGTTTCTCCTATCTCCATTCTCACTCCCTTTCCCCTTCTCAGACAAATTTCTTCTCTAGTGAGAAATTGCTAGCTTTGCCACAGGGTCAGTGGAGTGCCCTGTTAGATCTCTGGTCGAAAGGCCACCATTGAAATCCACTTTTTCATGCATGCACATACGGAAGTTACACTGTTCAAGTAGAGGGACTTAGATTCCCATAGCGTTGGCTTGAAACCCAAAAATTTTCCACAAGACAAATTTTCTCGCCAACAACCATATAATGTTCTAACTCTCCTAATGTGGGACTATTTGTTTTTTGAGAGTTGATTTGTGCATTGCAAGTGAATTGTGCTCGAACGAGCTATATTACGAGTTCGGGGGATGATCAACTCCCACCGATTTGATCACACTATTTACCAATATGTTTGGGCTTATCTCCACAATGTTCAAGATTACTATGTCATACGGTTCGGCCTTATCTACTATCCACCAAGTTCCATATTTACTTCAAGGACAAGATAGGCCCTAAACATTTGCATATGGTTCAACCTTTACCTATCTAGCCATACAATTGTGCATATATCTCTGCGAGCCCAATGCCTATGAACTCAAAGCTTATCTATATTATCCATGACCAAACTTCATACTATTCGGAGAAAACAAATGACTTGGGCCTATATTGGGAAATCCATCTACAATGCACAACCCACACATTGGGAAAATCAAACAATACACAATGCGGTTGGGACTTAAAATAGCTTCATCGCGGATCCTTGGTTGGTGAAAAAAGGGTAGAAAGTGAGGCCAAAGCCATGTATATATAGGTTGACTAACTTATATTCGAACACCAACCACCACCACCCCATACGATGCATGTGGGATATCTTCACTTTGAATGCAAAGCGCCTCGGCCAAAATGGAAGGAGGGTGACTTGACCCCCGCGACTGGGGATACAGGTGGGGTGCCTAACTAACCCATTAAAGCAGTTCAAAGAGTTATAAAATGAACTTGTTGCATTTTGTAAAAGGAAAGTGCGAGACAATGTAAATGCAGTAGTAGAGCAAATTGTAAAAACCTCAATTTTGAGGCACTTAGAGGCGAATCAAGACTTGGAGTAAAAATCAAAGTTGCTCAAATTTTGATATGAATACATTGGTGGCATTCATTTTCCATGAATTTTTGTATATTTTACAAAGTGTAGGCATTTTTGGGTCGCATTGCACATGAAGAGCACTTTGTGGAGATCCTGTGAAGCCACGGGTAAACTTGTGGACAATTTCGATCGAAATCATAGTCTGAAACCTCGTTTTTAAGCTTCACTTCAGGTATAAAGGTCTATTGTCATTTTGGAAGAGTAATTTTACTTCTTTGGACTATTAATAGATCGATTCACTTTAAATCGTGAATCGGAGATGTAGCCTTCGGGTGCAAACTCCGTTGTCAATTTCATTTTTTTGGATGATTTATTTGAGCTTTTGATGAAGCTTTTGATCGATAAAATTAGTAATTGGTTTTTTTAATTTGATTAAGCAAACATCATAAAATGGGAAATCAATTAAATGGGAAATCAAAATTAAATGTGAATTTTAGTATTGTTATCCCGTAAAATTGGCAAGGGCAATTTTACTGATAACCCTACCGAAAATTTTGTTCCGATCCTCGTCGGGGATTCCTTGCATTCTAACGCCAGTAAAATCCCTTCCAGGAAATCTAGTTTTCCGAACTTAGCCATTTTTGTTCTTTTTTGGTGGTGGCGCATATAATGACAATGCAACATCAAATTTTCATGCGCCCCCTTTAAATCCTTTGGCGCATGCTTTCTTGTGTCAACAGGCGTTTTGGTGTGCCTCTCTATGTTGAGTCTTCCTTGCGTGCGCCAAGGCGCATGCACCTTCCTGTCAACATAACTTTTGTTGCACCACTTTTTGGTGCGCCAAGGGCGCACATATTCCTCTGTCGACACCACTTTCGGTGCGCCATAGGTGCACATATTATCGTGTTGGCAAGCATTTTGGTGCGCCAAAGGGCGCATGTTTTCTTGTGTCGACAGCTCTTTTGGTGTGCCACTTAAAAAGTTGGTGGCGCATTTATTGCTTCCTCGCCTATAAATAGGCGCGTCTGTACTGTCATTATCACCAGAGAAAATCACGTGATTATTTTTATTATTTTCTCTCGAGCCTTTCATTGCAACATTCGACGACTGTCGCTTTTCAATCACGTCGTGGACCCGTTTGCACGTTTTTTCGCTATTTACCCAAGTAAGAGGTTCTTATCTCTTTTGTGTGTTTTGTGCTCTGTTTCTTTGTTTGCTTACTGGTTTGGATTGGGTTTAGTTAAAAATCTGTCAAAACATGGACTCCCCACCTTCCTTGCTGTCTTTTCCATTCTCCCCCATGATCTTCCCCCTCTTTCCAGATCTGCTGGTAGGGGAAAACTCTGCCCTGAAATGACTGCTTAAAACTCTTTGTTTTAAGCCTCTTTATCACCCAAAAGCACCCTCAAGAAGAAGTTTGAAAGAATGAAACCCCTCAGAGAGAGAATCAAACCTTAAAAATGAACTGTATTTTTGTTCTCCTTTGGCGCATTGGCGCCTCTGCATCTTCTGCCCTGCTACAAAAACAGATTGCGCCTAATGGCGCATTTTTCCTGACTGCTGCATAATGAGAAGTTGCGCCCTCATGGCGCACTTCCCTCGCTTGTTGCAAACGCTTCCTGTGTGCCCTCTTGGTGCACCAAACTTGAGTGCAACATTACAAAATCCTCGCACCCATTGGCGCACCCTGCGTCAATGTAACACCAACTTTATATGCGCTAAGAACAAAGCTATAAACGGTGCAGGCGCGTCCCTCACTGCAATAACATCATGTCATGCAGACCCTTCATGCGCCGTGCCAGGTTCCCTTTGGCACACAAAAATATGATGTAACATGCGCAAAACCTGCGCCCTTTGGCGCATCCTGTACGCACTGTAACACGCTATTTCCATGCGCCCGTTATAAAATGCATACATATGGCGCAGCGCACTTGTGCTTACAACAACAAAGAATGCACCATGCAGCATCCATGCGCCATGCGCCCTTTGGCGCTGATTTATCCCCTACAATGATGCCCTTTCCCGTGTGCCTTACTATTTAGCCCTCAGTAATTGGAGCATTCATGCGCCCGCGCCCGAAGCTCCTTAAAATTGCTAACTCTTTCTTCTGTCAACATTTCAATGGAAAATCAGACAGCTGACATGGCTTTCTTGCGTTGGGTTTCACTTCTTATTGTTGCAGATCAGCAACTAAGTTCAGAAGAACATATGTCAACATCAAGCAAGAGACCTACCAAACCCAAAGGCAAGGCCAAGCTCACAGAAGAAGAAATGAAGTATAAGTATCAGAGGGTCAGAATGCCCGAGTCCCAAGCAGAGTGTGACCTAGATATCAGAGACTCAGAGCTGGGTCATATTGATATGGAGGAAGGCCCGGGCGAACCCGAGGGTCACAAGAAGTTCATGGATGGACAAGCGATAGCGGCAAAGGCCTCGCACTTTGGCCGGTGGGATCCCAGTCAGTGCCGTAAACAATGAATTTATGATGGTGGTAGCCCGATGCTACAACAAAGACACAAGATGTGTCCATGGTGAGAAGGGCGAGGTTATAATTAACCTCACTGCCCACCACTTTGAGATAATGCTCGGCATTCCTCATCACCGACACTTTGTGGCCGTCAGCCAACAAGATTGCATCAAGGCCTGGGACGACAATGAAGATCAGTGCATGCAGCTGATGAATGAAGTTTATCTCAAGAACAAAAAAGTAGTGACTCGGTGGCCACAAGTCATTCATCGCAGTGACTTTTCAGAGGAACTCAGCGACACAATTACATTCCTGAGCAGAGTCTTTGGGCTTCCTGACGCCCATTATTTTCACAAGTGGATGTTGCGGTACTTTGAAACAATGAACAAAAATGTGCCCGATCAATGCTTTGAATGGGCAGAAATCATAAGCAACACAATATCGGAGCAGCTACAACAACTCAACACAACGGGGAGGTTCTATATGAACTCCTACGTGGTCTATGTTGCAGCTTCAGAAAGGGACTATCCAGCTCTGATGCGGTGTGGGGTTTGGCCCCAAGTTAAAATTTATGAATACTATCTAGAGCTGAAGCTGGAAAATAGCATCCCCCAATTCACAAAGATCAACGATGCATTCTTCTACTTCATCATCTGCCTGTTGAGGTCGAATATGACTCACGGTCGCATGACCAAGAGCATAGTAGTAGCTACTGAGAAGTGGGGGGCCCTGTTCACTCAGTTCCCCACATTCACCTATCTGAGGGCAGTTAATTTCTTGGGGGAACCGACTAGACTGCCAAGATATGTCAGGCCCAAGTTGATCTGTTGAGCCGTTGAGGCATCTGTTACTTATCACGAAAAGTGCCTAAAGAGAAAGAAGGGTGGAACTCCTTTCCCCCTCACAGTGGGTAGATATACATGTCTCACTCACCACAAGGCAAAAGATATGTTTGCAGTAATCGAGCCGCCGAATCTGAAACATGACTTCCCAATAAGGCCCACTTTCGATCCGAGAAATTGTTTGCTAGGGCCAAGCTCGACCCAATCCACATCCCTCAGATCGAAGATATCTACATCGACATATATCATGAGGTTGAGCTCAGAAGGAAGGATCATTCTTGCTTGGCCTTAGCAAAAATCATCCAGTACGGGGTGGCCATCGTCCCCAAAGGCTACCAAACTACTGAGCAAGAAGTGGATCAAGTGTATCTTGACACAGGTGGGGACGATTGGCCTTTTGCGATAATTGATATAACTAAAGCCCCTCAGACAATTGAGGAGAGAGTCAAAGAAACTCTGCGCAGAATAGAGCATTGGTGCCGAATGAACGGGCTCATCTACCTCGGGGTCGATTTCACAACCTCTCCGTTGGGCAACGCACCTCCTCGGGCTAAACAATGAGCCAAAGGGCAAAGGAAAAGGCAAAGAGGGTGAATCCAGCTCCACCCAAGAGGAAGCTCCTGAAAGTCCTCCTTCCGCTGCACCCAACAAGTTGTAACTCTGGCTTCCCAGAGAAAGAAATAGCGGAAGATGTTCCAATAGGCCCATCCACTCAGGATGTCGCCACTCATCAGAATAACCGAGGTCCCTTCTTCCCTTCTCCTTCCCTCCTTACCCTCCTCGGGTGACCCAGCGACCATTCCTTTGGTCGTGTCCTCTCTCCCCTTCTTCTACCTGTCCCTCCTCCCGCTTCTTCATCCATCTTCTTCTCTCGCGGATCCGTCCCCCTCCATTTCTTCCCTCATCTCTCGAGCTCCCTTCCCTTCCTATGTCTTCCTCTCCTGCAAAGATCTCTTCCTTCCGTGAGCGCTTCCTCGGCCTCCCTCTCAATGCCACCCCAAGTGTCTCCACGTTTTTCCCTTCTACTACCGCAGCCTGCCCCTTCTCTATTTTCTCGGCCCTTCTCCCATAAGTCCACTTGGATCTCCCAAAGACTCGAGTCGCCAGAAAAGAAAAGTTCCCATCACACCGATGGACTTCTCCGTGATCCCGTCAAAAGGGGTAAAGAAACAAGCCCATCACACGCTTCTCTCGAGTGCTTTGGGAGAGAGGGTAATGGAGAGTGCGTACCCCAATCCTCCGAAAGATAAAAGGATCTGTCTCCGACAGACACATGTGACTCGATTCAGTCACAATGGGTACGTCTTCCGAGAGCCTTCAAGGAGAGGCCCTATCTGCAGTTGACGTTATTGTCCACTCAAAATTCCTGCTCTTAAGAAAGTGAAAATCCAAAATTTTGAGTTTTAAGTGTCTTCTCTCCACAGACTCAATGTTAAAAGTCGAGAAATTGAGAAAATCTGCGTTTTTGGGTCATTTTGTGTGTTTTTCGGGCCTGTCGGACATTTTCGTCCCGCATGTCCCAAGTTCAAAAGTGCGCTCTGTTCCCGATCGGCCGGTTTCCCCGAAGTTTGTCTTTTTTCGGCCCCGTTGAACTTCTTGTCCCAAATGTCCCAAGTTCAATCAGCAAGTTGTTCCATTTTCGGCCGAAACATCCGAACCGCGTACTTCGTGACTTTCATGTCCCAAATGTCCCAAGTTCAATTTGACAAGTTGTTCCATTTTCGGCCGAATCACCCGAACCGCGTACTTCGCACTTTTTCGTCCCAAATGTCCCAAGTTTGCTCGGACCTGTTGTCACATTTTCGCCGATCCGATCCACCTGAAGTCACAGTGCCTTCGCACTTTGTCCCGCATGTCCCAAAAGGCATTTGTGTGTCTTTTCCCGCTTCGCCCGACCGGCCGAGCCGCGTGTTTCGTGTATTCGCGTCTCACATGTCCCAAATGAACCAAGTGCCATTAGTGCTTATTTTTCCCGCTTCTACCAATATCCCGCTTATTCAAATTGGTAGGTATGTATTAAATGCGCATTCATTGTCTTTCTCTTTCGTAATCGGCTATATAACGAGCATACCCCCTATGCATTTTTCACATTGCTTCCATGTTATCCCTTGCTCGAACCCTTGCAATCTAATTTCCGCATGTGTATCCCTTCCTCCGTAATTCCTACCCGAGTCCGGGTTTCATGCGGCTCTACCCTACGGATTACTATCAATATGAAGATCAAATTTCAGGGACAGGAACAAATCTCGCCACTAGAGTCTATCGTTCCCAATATTGGGGACAGTGAAGCTCGTCATCTTGATTTCAAAGTGATTTTTGGGCAAGGATGGCAGATGCAAACCCTACACCAATGGCAGATGATTCACGATAGCGGTTTGGCTTTCGCTGGAGGTTTCCCAATCTCGGTGCAATGTGCTGATACAGTGCTTTCATGCGGAGCTCACTTCGACCCTGATTCGAGCGAATTAACCAACATACACGGGGAACTCATCGCCAAACTGGACGCTGCCGCCATTAGCACTGCACTGAGGATTCCAGAAATGGATAATGCCATAGTTGTTTCCCAGAATCAAGCACAGGCCCTGTTCAATCAAGACAGTGACAAATACAAGGCGCGGGTGGTGAAGTCCTGGCTAAAGAACCCTAAGAAGGGAGCATCTCGTCTATCCAAGACTCTTTTCCGGGCTGATTTCAATGAAGAATTGTCAGATTTTATAATCCTACTGGCTCGGGTTATGGGCTTACCCTCTACTAACGAATTCCATTTCTGGATGTGCCCGCTCATCAGCATGGTGTGCGAGGGAACTCAAAATATCAACTGGGCGGAAATCATCAGCATGAACTTGGTGGAGCAGCTGTCCAATGTACAACAAACGAAGAAGTTCTACATGACTTCGTACCTGATGTATACTCTGGCGGCATCAAGGCAATGGTTTGGTTTTTCTTACATTGATGCCCACAAGGATGATCCTGTATATGCCTACTGCCCGCAGTTCACCCTAGAGACCAGCAATCGCAATTTCAGAAGGGTAAATGATGCTTTCACCATGTACGTGGTCAGGCTGCTTGAAGGTGACACTGCTAGAAGGTTTTCTGATGAAGCCATGAACCTGATATCGCACTACGGTGCCTATTTTATCCAATTCAGAAAATTCTCCTATATCAGGCTTGCTGGTTATGAGAGCACCCCTCTGAGGCTTCCCATGTTCTGCAGTGATAAGATGGCTTTGATAGAAGTATGCAGGCAATTAGAAAAATTGCACAGAACCTGCAGAGACAAGAAGATTTCTGGTTTGCACTTTCCCATCTCTTTGGGAAATTACACTTGTAAAACAGCCCTGGACGCACAGAACATAGAAAGAGCCCTGGTTCCTATCACTGTTCATTTCTTCAAGCCAAGAACTTGCTTCGACTTGAAGAAGTTCATTGAGCAGAACATCAAGATAATCTATCATCATAGGGTAGATACAGAAGACTATTGGGCTGACTGTGCAGATGATTTTGAGGCTAGAAGGAGGCACTATGGCAGGTTCTCTCTGTAATTGATCCAAGAACTCGGCTTGTACCAAGTTCCTGAAGGACTCCAGGATGACAACTCTGATCTATACTCATATGAGTATGACAATGTGGTTAAGCACACTCCCTTGGAGGACTTGGATTGGAACAAGAAAGAGAAAGATGATCTGGCCGAGATCCTAGCTCCAGTCTTAGTCAGGACTAAGGTCTGGTTTGATAGGAAAGTTCGAGAGCTTAGAAGGCACTCAGGAGAATCCTCCTCTAAGGATGTTTCAACACCAAGGAGGGAAGCATCGACTCCCATATCAGACACACCTGTGCAAACCCCTCCTGCCTCATCAACGCAAGGACCTGCAGCTTCCACTCCTTCTTCATCCACTCAAGTATACCAGAAGAAATTCAAAGAGGTTAAGAAGGAGCCTGTGGAAAAAGATCCTCAAAGAAAGCAGGTAGAAGTGCCTTTGGGACCAGAGAACATCATTGTTCTCAGTGAAAGTGAAGAAAGTGAAGTGCCAGCCCCTACAAGCGCCCTTGAAGCTCCAACGGATAGAGATAAGGAAGTCCAGAGCACTGAACTTCCAAGTGCTATTGATTCCTCTGCAGCAATTATCTCCAGCGCCCCACTCACATCTCAACTTGAGACCACAATTGTGCAAACCTTGAGCATCATGAGCTCTATGTCTCTTGGTCCTCTTGCCCTCCTGCTGATTCCTCTTCCTCTTTTGCATGGGTGCAACCTTTTGTTGACAGTAGGAAGAGGAAATCTTCCTCTCGGAGCTCAGGGCCAAATTTTGATGTTGTGGCAGCCATGTTAGGCACTACTCCTTCTCGCCAAGAAATCTAGAATCACCTCTAGGATAGTGTCTCGATGCTCGGGTGGTCGGCAATTCTGGAGATTGCTAAGCCTACAGTAGACAAATCAGAGTAGGACTTGCAGGCATCTGACTTAGAACTCTCAAGAATTCCAATGGGAGAGTCTACTCCTGAAGGTGAGATCCACAACCTCCAGGAAATGGTCACAAGAGTCATTGGGAGGGTAGAGAAAGGGCAGCAAACTATTGAACAGTTGGAGGAACAAGCCCAGATTCTCACAAGTTTTATCAAGTCTCTTTTGTCTAAGGACAAAGTTTTGGACCCTACCCCATTGACTACCCTTCCGCCACCTGTAATTTTGAGCCAAGATGAAGTACAGAGTATCAAAGACATGCACAAGTATTCTGTCTATGGCAGAGCTATGGAGGCCATGGTGGAAGATATGCTTGTTGCAGGATTGAACTTCATCGATGAAGCTTTCAAACTCCACGGAAAGGTGAACAATTTGCAACAGAAGCTCTCCTCCACTATCGGGGTCATAGATAAAGAGCTCAAACTCTGGAGCAGTTGCATAGTAGACCTCCGTCTCATGGGACAGACAGATGAGAACATTTTATTGGCAAATAAGGTTTTTGATGATGCAAAGGATAATCTGTCAAAGTCCTGGGTTTACAGCGTGGAGTGGAAGATCAAAGTCTTGGAGGAGGCTTTGGGAGAGCTGAAGAATAGCTGGCAGAAGGGTGAGGCTTTCAAGACACTGGTTGTATCTGCTTTCAAAGATATACATTGTCATCTTCAGGATGAAACTTCTGGTGTGCCTCTTTCCCTGCAAGAAATCAAAGCTCAATTCAGAGCTTTTGTCAAAGATCATCTATTCAAGGAAAGCTCCATTTCCAAAGAGAAAATGAAGGAGATTTGCTCTCTTCAATCTGCCATTGAAGAAGCAAATAAAGACTATCATACTCATGTCGAGTTTGATAAGGAAATGGAGAAGTGCCTCGGATTTTGGTCTCAGTCTACAGCCAACACGTCAGTCCCTCGTGGCAGAGACATAGCCGAGGCATTGAAGAGATTCAGGCAGCGAATTTTGAAGTCAGTGGGTCCCTCCCATTCATAACCACCTGTCTTCTTCTCCTTTTTCTTCTCTTCTTTTCTAATTCTTTTTCTCGGATTCATTGTAATTAGTTGAGGTATTGCGATTGGCAATCCTTAACTAATCTTTAGTTAAAAGAAGTAGTTACAAAGAGTAACTGATTTGTAAGCTATATAACCATTTTGAGGGAGGAAGAACTTGGTTTATTTTCTGAAAGTGTAAATAGATCATAAAGAAATCAATACAGAAGGGCTTTCCATTCTTTGTCTATCTGATCTCTGTTATCCCTAAGCTTTCATTTAATTTTTGTGAAGATCATTTGTCTGTGTTATGTTAAGAAACTTTGTGTTACGCAGATGTTATTTACAGAACTTTGTGTCTTTAAATTCCATCTTATTTATATGATACAAATGATCTTGTTTCAATTCACTGTAACTTCGCATACATAAAGAATTACTCTGTTATCTATAATTCTGAGTGTTGCCTTTCTGCTCATTCTCGTACTCTCATTCCTCAGTCCTTTTGTAATTGATGATCTTTATAGAAAACACTTTCGTAATATCCAAGTTCAACCAGAAAATCATGTTTTGTATATTTGTAAATAGGTTCGTTTCTGAATAAGGGAACCTCTCCCATTAAAGAGGAGGGACTTCTTGTCCCCTGACTATTGCTCTTCGTAAAGTCCTATTTGACGACCAACAAGACACCTCTGCAAGAAGCTTCAAGAAGCAAAAGAAGAGAAAAGGCTACTGAAAGAGCAAAATAAACATCTGCTCCAAGCCTTACAGAAGATGGGCAGTGCACCTCCCACAATGCCGCGCGAGACTCCCGAGCCTCACGAGCAGGATAAAATTAATGAATATGCAAAGATCGGCGAGCAGGGTATGGCAGTTTCCACTTGGAGGAGCCAGATCCTCAAGGATAGTGAATGCGTAATCGCCAAGTTCACCGATTTGTACCTAAACATCAACAAGGTGAACAAAGAACTCCAGGCGTTAGCAGGACCCATATCAGAAGAGCTGGACCATGCTAGGCTTCGGCGTGAGACCTTTCAAAGAATGTTCGATTTGTTCTCATTGAAGATCTGGTCAAGTTCGGCATTTTCGGTCATCCTAGGGCCCTCAATAAAATCCTTTCCACTCTGGATTATTGGATGGATCAACTGGAATTCATCCTCGAAAAGATTGATAAGGTAAAGGAAGAAGCCCTGGACGCAATGCATCAGATGGAACAAATTGTTCTAACAATGTCCCCAGGGTTGCTTACTCCTTCCTTCACCTTAAGGAAAGTTGATGAAACCATCCAGATCTTCGAGGAGATCGTTTCGCAAGGGTTGGGGCCAGAGGTCACTTTTGACGTAGAGTCCATCAATAATAACTTGGCTGTCGGGACTTCATCGAGTTCCTAATAGAAGCAAAGAAAGAATATTCCAAACTCCCGAGAAGCTCATAGGCGACGAGCGGGAGACTTGCGAGGCGATCAGCCAAAGCGACACAAGGATCCTTCCTGGATCAACTAGAGCCCATGATTAGAGTTCATAGAATACCGCACCCGATTCCACATCTCGTCACACTCGAGCAAAGCAGCGAAGCGAGATACCCCCTTTCGGCCGCAGGATGACGACGATGAATGAATTCTTTCTCTTCTTCTCTCTCTCCTTCGACTTTCTTTTTGTAAAATGTCTAAAGTATGTTGGCACAAATGATGACATCATCCATGTTGCACCATGGGATGATGTCATCCATCAAGTTGTCAAAAGTCAACATGACTTTGAGATATTTTTGTAGATATTTTGTATATTTTATGTAAATAGGTGGTTGGTTCCTTTTTGCCTTCCTTCTTCTCCTTCTTCTATAAATACTCAAATACTTGTTGTATTTGGTAGTGGATATCTTTCAGATGAAAAATAGAAGTGAGGAGAAAAGACTTTGAGCTTTTTGTAACAGAAAGAAATATTAATACAATATTTAGACTTTGTGCTGAATACATGTGTTATATGCATCAGATTTTTCTTACGTCAGATCTGTGTGTTTATTCTGTTGGATCTACTTCTATTTTATTGTCATTTATTCACCAGTATTGCTTTGTTCGTTTATGTAAGTAGGTTTGGCTCTGTTTACTACCAATCCCAAAACATAAACCCTCTGACCTTTCTACTTTGGAATTCATTTCTTTTCTCCCTTCGGACCTGATCTTTCTTCATCCTCTCTTTCATTCCTTTCTTTCCGCAGTCGGAAACAACCCTACTGGGATGAGATCCCAAACCCCGAAGGCAGAATATTGTGAGACTTGCATAGATTCCTGCTGGTAGAATAGCAATAAACCAGTTTCACTTTGCTGACTCAAAGAGGGCTATGCCTGCACTGCTTTATTGACTCGTTTATCCATAAATGCGCCCAAGCGGCCATGATTTTCGAGCCAACAAGTAACCATAATCCATAACGGAATAAGTGTATACACATTTCAACTTTATAATTAAAAATAAGTTTGAAGTGCATTTTTAAAAGGGAATTAATTAGTTTTGGAGTGTTTTAATTCCGTAAAATTGATGTTGAGTTCCTAGATCCTTGTGAATGGTTAAAGTTTGAAAATTATAACTTTTGCATTTCAGATTAGTGATGGTAATCGGGAAATGATCGTAAGTCCCCATGTATTTTAGTAAAGCATTATCAATAAGGAAAGTATCCAAATCGGGTGAAGGGGTGGAAGTGACATCACCAATAAGCTCGGGATGCGGTGAGAGGAAGATGAAGAGCATATGAAGTAGTATAAACCTTAGGTGAAGATGTGGTGGGAATAAAATGAGTAGACGGAGGGAGATATTTGATTCTGAGTTTGGTGGATTGTGTGGGAATGGAAAGAGGCTCTATGACTCCCTTTCCATATTTTCCTAATTTGGTGCCAATGAAACCGTAACGAAGCATATACTGATACCCAAGACCATACTTTGTGAAATTAGGAGGAGATGTGGCAAAATTAGGGCTTCATGTGAATGATCAATAGTGTTGCAAAAGGAAAATGGAGAGGGATCTGTTAAGGCCTCATAGACCACACCCTGGTATAGGAATTTAAGATGTGCATGAAGGGTTGAAGGGACCACATGCATGGCATGGATCCAAGGTCATCTAAGAAGAATATTATAATTAATATTATTAGGCATTACATGGAATGAGATGGGCAAAGTGTATGGCCCAATAATAATGGGAAGTGTGATAATACCTAAGACACGTTTAGGAATATTATCAAAGCCACGAATAGAAATAGACAAGGGAGTTAGGAGGCTTTAGAAAGGCTCAGTTGGTGAAGAAATGCTAGATTACAAATATTAAGCTTGGATCCATTATCAACTAAAGCTTTCTTAACCCTATTTGATTTATACAAACTTAAATGTAAAGGGGTAAATAATTATCTAAAAGCAGATTGAGAATAAATTTCAAAAATGTAAAGGTAATATGCTCTTCGTTAAAAGATAATGTTGTAGTGAATTTATGATACACATACTCAGGAGAAGTGTTAGGATGAAGGTAAGTGTTAGACAAAAAGGATCATATTTTATGTTCACAGTTGGGATTGGCTTGCGAAAGTGGGGAGAGAGACATTCATATTGGTAAAAATGGAAAGAGGCTCAGTGATGGTAAGGGGGAAATGATTGTAAGTCCCCATGTATTTTAGTAAAGCATTGTCAATAAGGAAAGTATCCAAATCGGGTGAAGGGGTGGAAGTGACATCACTAATAAGCTCAGGATGCAATAGAGGAGATGAAGAGCATATGAAGTAGTATAAACCTCAGGAGAAGATGTGGTGGGAATAAAATGAGTAGACGGAGGGAGATATTTGATGCCAAGTTTGGTGGATTGTGTGGGAATGGAAAGAGGCTCTGTGACTCCCTTTCCATATTTTCCTAATTTGGTGCCAATGAAACCATAACGAAGCATATACTGATACCCAGGACCATACTTTGTGAAATTAGGAGGAGATGTGGCAAAAGTAGGGGCTTCAGGTGAATGATCAATAGTGTTGCAAAAGGAAAATGGGGAGGGTATACATTAAGGCCTCATAGACCACACCCTGGTATAGGAATTTAAGACGTGCATGAAGGGTTGAAGGGACCACATGCATGGCATGGATCCAAGGCATGTCTAAGAAGAATATTATAATTAAGATTATTAGGCATTACATGGCATGGGATGGGCAAAGTGCATGGCCCAACAATAATGGGAAGTGTGATTATACCTAAGACCCTTTTAGGAATATTATCAAAGCCACGAATAGAAATAGACGAGGGAGTTAGGGAGGCTTTAGAAAGGCCAAGTTGTTGAAGAAATGCTAGATTGCAAATATTAAGCTTGGATCCATTATCAACTAAAGCTCACTTAACCCCTATTTTATTGATACAAACTTGAATGTAAAGGGGTGGATCATTATCTAAAACAGATTGAGAAGAAATTTCAACAAATGTAAAGGTAATATGCTCTTCGTTAAAAGATAATGTTGTAGTGAATCTATGATACACATACTCAAGAGAAGTGTTAGGATGAAGGTAAGTGTTAGAAAAAAGGATCATATTTTATGTTCACTGATTGGGATTGGCTTGCAATAAAGTGGGGAGAGAGACATTCATATTGGTAAAAATGGAAGGATTCAATGGTATCTAGGGTGACAAGCAAGATGGAGGTAAAATGCAAGATCAAGATTGAATGTTCGAACGAGAATATGAGTTCACCAAATGATTTAATATAAATAGAATTAAATCTAATTTAAGAGTAACTAATGCAGCCAATGATATTCAATTGATAAAACAAAGTAATATATAAACAATAATCATTCAAAATTATGAAACCCTAAGCAATAGAGAGAAAAGGTGACTTAGCTGATTTTTTGAGTGATCTAAGGCCGAGAAATGCTAAAACAGTCTAGGAAGAGTGTCGCTAAGGTTTATCGAGGTTCGGGACTCGAGATATGCACATAATAGAATCTCCCATGGGAGGACAGGAGCGCATGGGTGCTAGTGACTGATCTCGGGGCGCAAAGTGTCCACCCGAGATGCTCATGTTCGATCTTTTCTAGTAAGGAAGAGCTTTGTTGTTGATAATCTTTGTTGCTCTAGTTTTGATCCAATGTGGTCAGTCGACTCTATAACCTACAAAATAGATACTTAACAAAAATTATATATCATAAGTAAAATAATTTTTCTTATCCCATTCATCTTTGCACCGTAATATGATATATGCCTTCCTGTTTCACTTAATACAATACCAATTTCCACATGTGAAGCATCACAATCAACCTCAAATATTTTATTAAAATCAGGTAATGCCAAAACATGTGCATTTGTTACTTTCTTCTTTAATAATTCAAAGCTCTCTGTTGTTTCCTTTGTCCATACAAACTTTTTTCCCTTCATGCATTATGTTATTGGTGCCACAATACTACTAAAGTTTCGATAAAATTTCTATAAAAGTAGCCAATCCTTGGAAGCTCCTTACCTTTTTTACGTTCCTTAGAATACACCATTTAATAATCATATTTATCATTCATGTATCCATCTTCTAAAACTACAAACCCCAAAATACCAAGCTCCTCTGCATAAACTTGCATTTCTTCAAATTTGCATATAACTTCTCTTTAGTTAAAACCAATGCATGATCCTCAAAACCAATACATGATCCTCTTTACTTCTACTAAATATTAATATATCATCAAAATAGACTACCACAAACTTACCAATGTAATCTCGTAGAACTTGATTCATCATCCTCATAAATGTACTAGGTGCATTAGATAATCCAAATGACATTACCAACCACTCATATAGACCATATCTAGTTTTGAACATTGTCTTCCATTCATCCCCTTCCGGATTCGTATTTGATAGTATCCAATCCTTAGATCAACTTTTGAGAAAAAAATCTCTTGCATGCACATCAATCCTGTCATCCAGTGTGGTTGATTTAATATAAATTAAATTAAATCTTAATTTCAAAGTAACTATTGTAGTGTATGAGCTAAAATGATAAAATACAAGAAATGGAAAAACTACAAACATGCAAAGTGATATGAAACACCGAGCAATAGAGAGAGGGTGACTTACTTGATTTCACACAATCTAGAGATGATCTGCGGGCGGTGAAGAGTAGAAATAGATTGGAAGTAGTGTCGTCAAGGCTTGTTGGAGGTTCTACGAGACCCATAACCTGCATGGCAGTAAGTAGTGCCCATGGGAGGACAGGAGCGCCTGGGCACTAGTGACTGGATTTGGGCACTAGTGTCACCCGGATGCTTAGGTCCCGATTTTGTTTGTGCAAGAGGATATTTGTTGTTAGTCTCTTTTTATCACTTTGATCTCACTTCAATATCATTGATTACTACCCATGACTTGTAAATAAAGATACCTAGCTACACATGTCCACAAACCACTTCAATATTGTTGATTGTACCAAGTGTTGCACTACATTTCAGACTCCATGTAGTTATGTTTGTAAGTGTGTGTAATGATTCCCTAGGATGTCCCTTCTAGAAGTTGCACAATGATAGCGAGCTAGATCTATAATGTAGAAAATGTATAGAATATGTGAGATGGAATAGAATAAACTTCCCCTCCTATGTTGTGTATGTAGAGTGATGCATCCCTTGTCCCTTGAGTGAATGTGCTAGATGGATGCTTTGTAATGCTCTTGTGCCTTTGAATGCAATCTTAGGTGATGATAGGTAATTCTTAGTGCTTGGCCTTATTTGAGATATATAACTATGTATATATATGATTCCCTTGTTTGAATTTCATAATTCGACTAGTAGAAGGCAGGCCCAAAAGTGTAAAAGATGCCTAAAAGATAAAAGAGACCCAAAAGAGTGAGAGAAATGGAGATAGAGGGCCAGGAGCACCCATAAGGGTTAGGAGTGCTTTAGGAGCTTCTATCCTAAATGGGCGCTAGTAATCAGAGGCCATAAAGATAAATAAGTCAAAATCTGTAAACAAGGTTGTAGGGTGTC